>JAJIRX010001050.1:0-86773 GCA_023853785.1 Psilocybe azurescens | reverse complement strand
TTAATGATGTCATAATTTATAGCTCAAAGTTGGGACTCCAGAAAATTAATATGAGACCTGCTGCCTTGAAATTTGTTCTGTAGTGTACAAATAACCCTGCTGCACCAATATGTGACCCTCTGGACACCCAGAGATTGACCAAAATTAATCTTGTCTTTCTGACATTAATCTCATTGAATTCTACCCATTTTTAGTCAATGGAGAATTCTGCCAGAATAAAGAAGCTAAAAATACAGGACAGATGTTCTCTAATAGCATGGGCTATGTTCTCCAACACTCATGTATTTTTCCCAGTAATATACTATTATTACACATAGGGTAAGGTTGAATGCATCGCCTACCTTACAGATCTAAATCACTGTGCATGAGGTTTATCCATCACTGCCATCTTTTTCAGCACCTAGGATCACCTCCAAAATCTCTATTTATGATGCTATGCTATCTGACATATAATTGCAACAAGTTTGAAGCATTTGCATTCACAAGAACTTTAAAGATAAAGGAATTAGTGCGGGCATCCATGAGATTGCTTAGAAATCACAGCATGTTCAGCAAATTTACCTGGTATTTCAGGGATCTATGCCTATTCCTTGTACAAATTTCCTCTATAAATTGCAGTACACATTCCTATAGTTGATTTCTATGTATGGATACAAAAAAATTAAAGAATTTCATTTATATCTTGCTCTACGGTAAATGGCCAACTAAGGGGTTGGCCAGGTTCAGGGTCGGATACAGTACATATAATTTAATGTGCATATAGCACTATTGTTATAGTATATTTGCATTCTGTAGATCCCTTTGCCCTCATTCCAAAATTCCAGCTCAAGACTGTTTCATTCTCTTTTCTTAAAGAACTGACCAAATCAGTTGTACAATACACATTTAGGTAGTTAATTAATCCATCTAGATAGTGGACACTTTCTTTTTCTTGAAACTACACATGATTTCCTCTTTAAATATGAATAGCAAGATTGCAGAAGGAAGCAATGCCTGTTTAAGCATCTCCAATAACTGAGCATTGCAGAGTCCACTTAGAATAAAACAAGCATCAGTCCTTGGCCAGATAACAAACTAGTAGTGTAGAACTTTACAGAATATGCTTGAAAGTTGTAGAAATACTTTCCTATATTTAAGAGAGTTCAAATGAGGCCAGAAGAATCTTAACTCATTTTACTACCCATTCTTTGTGTGAACTTTCACAAGATATTCATAAAACTTGAACTCATTAAAGTCTCAAGCTTCTGAACTGCAAATTGCACAAAACATTACACTTACAGCTGAATCACCTTCTGAAGAACCACCTTTATTTTTAACTACTCAATCTATTTCATAGGTCTAGAGATACCCATTATCCTACTAGATATCTTACTTAGGATAAATTCAATCTTATCTAAGTGTTCAGATACATCTTAAAGCATGTATTCAAGGATCAATACATCAATCATTATATAAGTCATAACAACTATAGACTTGAAATGAGACTTACAAATACTATTTTTTTGTAGACAGTAGCACTAAATAATACTATCAATATACACAGAAGCCAGTTATACATGTAAGGACTATATGAAATTATTGACTGATGACACAAAAGACTAATAATATGTTGCACCAAAAACACTGCTAAACTGTAGTCAGATCAAACAGCTACTTGGCATTACAAAAAGTGACTGAGCACCATGTGATTTTATATTCACAATGGATATTCATGTTAAGGCTATTTTAAAAACAAAGGATGGTCATATACCTTTCTAAATTTGCTGAAGCACTCATGTATATATATTCTTTATTATCTATAATTTTTGAAGTTCTACATTTCCTTGTTCACTCAAAATTGTGAGTGAACAAACATGTCAATGAAGAGTTTTAATATATATGTCATGCAATGCTCAGTCACTTTTGTAATGCTGAGTAAGGATATACACTATGTAGGACTGCATATCAACACCAACAAGAGTATAAAACTGTAGAAAGACATGCAGGAAAATAAGCAGACATATCCCAAGGGCAATAGGGAGACAACAATGATGGGGAAGGAAACAGAAAGAAAGAAATAGATTTCCCTCATGTGTCTGTATAGCCCCACACTGCAAAAAATATTCGAGTCAACTGAGCGACTACAATCACCATGCAATACAATCCATAAAGAAAATGTTTGAGCCTAAGGCTATATCCTTGTGCTGCCAATAGAAGCAGAAATAACCGAGCAGCCAAATATGACCAGACTTAAATGTAAATATCACATGAAAACATTAACTAAAGAGGAAATACTTTGGGCCTTCTATCCCCTTTTGATCTCCTAATCAATCAATTTGTCAACATCAGCCAATCAGCGATTATAACACATGCCACAAAAAAAATTAATATATTATTATTTATTGTTATCGTATCATATTACGGTCGGAAGTAAGCAGCTGAAAATGGGCTTGGTTATTATGTTTGTGGGTGCTGATAAATAATGTCCCAAAAGGAAAGAAAAAAAGAAAAGGGAGGATTTTCTAATATAATTATATCTCTCATTTCTTGTTCAATTCCTACCAAATAAATTGCAATATGTTTGGAAAATTCATTACTACAATTTGACACATAAATCCTATTAATTAAGCAGCTGCTATTACTGTCATACATTATCTTCCACCTTGATTTTTGCATGGTTCATTAATCCCCATATTGGCTATTCCTTCCTGTACATTCTTTACTTTACACAAGGCACACACATTAGGGCAGAATTTTTTGTTGTTTCCCTCAGGACAGTCATTTATGAAGCATTTCCAGCATTTTCTGTCTGGATGAAGTTTCTTTAATGTATGAGCAACATCTGCTGCTACCTTTGGATGTGTAATCATGTGCTGGGGTTGTTTTTTTCTGATATATTAACTGGGATTATTTGGGGAACTGATAATTGGCTAGGACCTGCAGTATTGATATTTGAAAGGCTAAGCATTGGAATATCAGCTTGGGAAGCCAATAATTGGCTGGGATCTGCAGTATTAATATTTGGAAGGCTAAGCATTGGAATATTGGGTGCAGGACTTGCAGTAGACCCTTCCATTGAAAGTATACAGAAATGTATTTGAGCTTTCATCTCCTTATGGATTTTCATAAACCTCTCCAACAGATGAAAGTGCAGGTAAGACATATTAAGAAGTAGTACATTGCAGGTAGTGCTGGAATATAGTAAGCAAATGCAATAGCACCTCACAGCTGTTTGGCTTTGCAACTGCCAGTTCCTTGAATCTTTGTACACATATTCATTCTTACATATTTGTTCATTAACAGTGCATTGTTGTACTATTCCTTTTCTGTAATATATACAACATATTCAGTTCATTATCTTTCATTGCAGCACACAATACACCTTTATTAGTTTCTATTTACTTTGTAGATAAGAGTCTTGGACAATGAAATACTTTACATATGAAACTTTGATATGAGCTCTCCTCAGTTGTTTACCTTGCAAATAACTGAGGTGAGTACTATTCTTTATTACTTAGTCTGTTTCATTTGTTGTACTAAATTATTACCTAGCTTTTTGTGTTCTAGGTAAATACAAATCTACTCTCAGTTGTTGGCATCACAAACAACTGAGCTTTTCATGTTCTAGAATTCTTACAGGTAGGACATATTAAGAAGTAGTACATAATATAGGGCTTATACATGTATATATACACTAATGAGAATGTAAGGGAGGAAGGAACAAGCAATTAAGAATGAGGAAAGGACAGGAAATGACTGAAATCTAAAAAAAGCGGAGCTGTGAGAATATTTGGCTGAATATGGCTGAGATCAACACAGCCACAGCTAGGCATAACCACTGCTAGGCACAGCCACTGCTAGGCATAGCCACTGCTAGGCATAGCCACCTCCCACAAGCACCATAACCTTGCCGAAAATGCCACTTTTTGAGTAACACGTGCTTAATGTTACAAGGTCACATCACGTTATAAAATAAATCACGTTATCGAAGATAGATTTTGTGACAACAGCAGGGGTCCCTGGTTAAAGAACGAGTCTATTACTACGTAATAGGACTCATAATAGATAGACATGGCAGCTTGGCGCATGTGTTGAGTAGGTTGCTGTGTCTTGAAACGAGGCATTGCATCACATCACAGCTTGGCACTCAGCACCCAACCCAGTCAACTCAGCCGATACATTTTACCACCATTGATTAATCAATTAGAATCAAATACTACACAAATTGCCCGCTCGATTGCGCTGCGGCTATCCATCCATCCTTTCCTCTGCATCCCTCTCCCTCGCTCTCCTTTTCTTTAACTCAGAGACTAGGAGATATGATATACCACGCAGGCCCCGCCATATCTTTACATTAATGGAGGTCTTTACACAGCCCCCCATTTTTTGGTCGGACTCCGGTCGGACTCCGTCGGACTTTCTATATTCAGAATGACAATTTTTCTGGTCTAGGACTGCTGAAATTTTCCGGTGAGATTCCGGTGAGATTCCGGTGAGATTCCGGTGAAAGTCCGACCGGACTACAAGTCCAACGGACTGTCCAGGTGGACTGTCCACTGGAAATGACCGGACAGAACCAACAGAAGTCCAACGGAAGTCCAATGGAAGTCCATCGGAATCCCACCGGACATGACCATTGGAATTCCAGCGGACAAGTCCAATGGAATTCCAATGGAAGTCCAACAGATGTCCTTTTATTATAATTTATACTAGTATAGAAAAAAAGACACTAACGAGAATTGAACTCGGGCATCGGAGAATGCCGAACACAAGTGAGATAAACCAACTGAGCCACAAAGGCTTATGGAAAATTGTAAAATTAGTTAAATACATAGTGATGCGGCCGAAATTCTCGGCACTGCTCGGCACGGGACAAACAACAACGCGCTGTGTGACATATTGATGCCACGTTGGTCCGATGTTGATTCCGACCCCAACCCTTTTTCCTTCCACCACTACCACCGCCTTGTCGGTCGGAGCCAGGCGAGAGCCAACCCGATGCGACAGAGGACGAGAACGACCACGACGGCCACACCGACGAGGACGAGGACGGGGACGACCGCGACAGCGACAACGAGGATGGGGACAAGGACGGGGACAAGGCAATAGTAGTGACCAGCGGTTTTCATATTTTAGGGACCTATCCACAGATGTGATTTGAATAGGGCCTAAGGGTAATGAGATGCATTTCATTCTTTCATAACAAGCCTAGCCTGACTATCATTACCAGTGGGCATTTCATTTCTTTCAATCCAGGTCTGGCTATCATTATTGTGGCCCTTTCATTTTTTTTTTCAATACAAACAGGCATTTCATTTCCTTGTGCCCTATTTCATTATCCCAGGATAAATACCAATATATTCCAATGCAGATGGGAATTTATTATATAAGATTACATAACACATATGCATGACCTGTTAGTTGCCTCTATTTAATAGATATACCTTAGCTCTCTTCAAATTATGGCCTCAAATCAAAACATTATATAAGATATGACCTGACCCCATCCACCTGGGGTGGTGACATAAGGAAATGCTCAAATATATGTTTTTGTTACTATATATGGCAATACAGGTTCTATCACATTAAATTCTCTAAGTTATGATAGCCAAATAAATGAATGAAATATATAGAAGTAATGAGATACCTTCACCTTTAGTTTATGAAAGTTCAAATTTGTAATATCCCCATGGGGATAAGATAATCCTAGAAGATCATGAAACCCTCAGAAATTATGAAATATAATAATAATCCCAAAGTAATGAGTTCCATAGATAATGAAATTCCTGATGATAGCCAGGCCATTTTGAAAGAAATGAAATGGCCAGAATAATGATAGCCAGACTTGAATTGAAAGAAATGAAATGCCTACTGGTAATGATAGTCAGGCTAGGCTTGTTATGAAAGAATGAAATGCATCTCATTACCCTTAGGCCCTATTCAAATCACATCTGTGGATAGATCCCTATAATATGAAAACGTTTGTCACTACCACTCGACAAGGACCACGGCGAGGACCGCGAGGGCGAGGGCGAGGGTGAGGGCGAGGACTGCGAGGACGACAGCTAGGACCACGACCATGACGGTGAGGGCCAAGACACCGGGCGTGGACCAGGACGAGGGCAAGGACGGCGGCGAGAGCAAGAATGGCGGCAAGGGCGAGGACAACAGTGAGGGCGAGGGAGGACAGCGAGGGCGAGTACGGGCGGCGAGGACAAGGACAGCGGTGAGGACGTGGACGGGCGGGCGGGGACGTAGGATGACGGGCGAGGGCAAGTACGGCGGCGAGGACAAGGACGACGGCGAGGGCAAGTACAGCAACGGGGACGAGGGACGACGGGCGAGGGCAAGTACAGCAGCAGGGACGAGGACGACGGCGAGGGCAAGGGTAGCCAGTACGAGTACGGCGGCAAGGACGAGTACGGCCGGCAAGGACAAGGATGGCGGCGAGGACGTGGACGGGCGGCGGGACGCAGGACGACGGCGAGGGGCGAGTAACGGGTGGCGAGGACGAGGGACGGCAGCGAGGACGTGGACGTGAACGGCGAGGGACGTGGACGGGACGGCGAGGGCGTAGGACGGCGAGGACGGCGAGGACGGCGAGGGCGAGACGGCGAGGACAGCGAGGGCGAGGACAGCGAGGACGGCGAGGGCGAGGACGGTGAGGACGGCGAGGGCGAGGACGGCGAGGACGGCGAGGGCGAGGACAAGGACAACCCGCGACGACGGCACCGACGGATACCACCACGGCGACGACAACACGCGACAACGACACCGACACAACGACAACACTGACACGTACCGCGACAGGTACAGACCGCGACGACCAGCGACGAAGGGACCAACGGGTGCCAGGAGAGGCACGGCGGACGACGACACCGACACGCACCACAACAGGTACGGACCGCGACGACACGTACCACTACAGCGACAGCGAGGACGACAGGGAGACGACCACGACACGCGACGACGGCAGCGACGCATACCACGACACCTACGGACGACACCGACACGTACCACGGCGGGTACGGTCGACGACAACACCGACGGGCGACACCGACGCATACAATGACGGGTACGGCTGACCACGACGTTGATAACATGGACGACAGCACCACCAATGTACCCTCCGCCCCCTTTTTCCGTTCTTTCTTTCTGTTTTTTCTTTTTTTTGTTTCTTTTTTATTATGTTTTTATTTTATTTTTACCTGTATATAATCATGTAGTATATAGTTTTTAATATATTATATTACATTGTCACATAAATTTAAGCTAAGATTAAAGTATTCCAGTTGGAATCCAATTGGATTCCATTCCATGCGAATTTAAAGTTGGACTTAGTGAAATTCACAAAGTCAGATAATAATGTAGTATATAGTTTTCAATATATTATATTACATTGTTACATGAATTAAAGATAAGATTGAAGTATTATCCTAGTGACCTAGCTTCCTTAATATGGCTCCCAAAGCTTCCAAGAACATTGCTACTGTCCCTAACTCCCCTCCCAAGTCTGCAATTAAACCAGTGACAGTCCACTGGACATCCACTGGACTCCACTGGATAGAGCACTCTTGGATCTGGTCTAATTAAGTGCTGAGAGTCCAGTGGAAGTCCAACGGAAGTCCAACGGACTGGACAGTCCGGCCAGTCCACCTGTTTTCTGTCTTGAAGTGACTTGACCGGACTTTGACCGAATTTGGCTGGACTCTGACTGGACTGGTACCGAATTTTCTCAAGTCCAACGGAATCCATTGGACGTCCAATGGACTGTTCATTGGAATTGGCTGGGTCCGGTGAAAGTCCGTTGGAGTCCAACGGAAAATGGGGGCACTGTAAAGTACACCATTAATGCACATACACCCGCCCGATTCATCCCTACCCACCCCTGCCTCTTCTCCTATCATGATGCTGCATTTCAGTCAGTCTCGGTCTCATAAACAGAAACAGAATGTGTCGCACAGCTGTAGAGGAAGCGGAAGCGTCGCACATGCACATGCACATGTCCCATTAAAATGACACAGGGCATGGCCGGCTGCAGCGTAGCTCGCTCTCCCATTTTCCCGTTCCTATTCTCACGACTTCGACTTTGGCTTCGGCTTCGACTCCGACTCCGACTTTGACTCCGACTCCGACTGGGTCCGGGACTGGGATGCTTGCTTGCTTAATCACGGAAAGAAAAATATCAAACGGTAACGACATTGCGCGTGCATGTGCGCGTATCTGAATCACAGAAGCGAGGCTTTGCACTGCCCCTGCGCATGAACATGAGCAATTATGGACACTGGCCAGACCGTTCATTTGATTTGTTCACTCGATAAAGCGCGACGTGGCGTGGCATGGCACGGTGTGCATCCAAGTCTCAGCTCGAGTCTCTTCTGGTTTCTTCCTAGCTGAGTTGGTTATAACTTATAGGTTTAATCTTACCCATGAGATATCTGACTACTAAACGGGCACTATTTTCTGTTTCAAAGAAAATATTGTAGGCGGTGAGCCTGATATTGACAAAGACTACGTCTAGGAGGTGGGGCGTCGCTTTCTAACAAATACCAGATATGCACTCCACCCTTCAAATATATCGACTTTCTAGTTCCAATATACGACTTCCGATCCTTCAACAGAAGATCCCATAGCTTTGGTACTCCGCGACAGAGGTGGAGATGCATGTTATAGTCGTGTCAGTGTCCAGCCTTTGGAGGACCCCGCCCTCTTGGTCGTTCTTAGGGTATAAGCTAACGTGGCAGTCACTCAGAGCGTGGGTGACGATGATGGAGGCTTGCTTGGGGGTGAAATTTCCTTTGCAGGATTGACCTGGGCTGAGGTTACAGGAGAATGTGGTTCCATCTCCGCAGGATGTGGATGAAAGATCATAGCGTTAGAGTAAGAAGGAAAAGGTGATGGACTTGGGGAGAGCTTACGTGTACCCAAGGGTGCGACGTTGAATGCGACGAGGGCACCCATTGCCTGGCTGGCTGCGGCGCAGATGGTGAGAGCGGCGACTGTGATGGACTGCATTATAGTGCTTGTGGTTTCTTGTTAAGCTTTGTGTGGCTCGAAAGATGGGAAGTAAAGGTGATTCTCGAGGGTTTTTATACCCGAATGCTACCTACAAGAATAATTTAAACATTTGGTAATTTATTCTTCAACTTCGTAGTAGTCCAGATATTCTTCGGTGGATTCACATCTCCAATCGGGCGTCCTGGTCTCAAAATTGACTGTCTGTCTCTGTAAATACATACCAGTGCACAATAATTGCTATAAGGGGCTACGAACCCCATATAGATGAGTGCCAATAAAAGGAACATTACTCGAGAATTTTGGTAAAACATTCCTTTCGCTATCATTAATTTCGGTGATAAAAATAGAGTGAATCTATATTCGCATCTCAATCTGAGGCCGCAAACTTTTCTTCAGACTGCATGCACAATGGTTGGATGAGCCAAACAACGTTCGTCAGATCTGTCAGGTAACCCATCATTAAATGATCGACTTTTGTACCTTTGTCCCCGTTCGAGATCCCCGAATAGACATGGTGTGTCCCTGTGCGAGATCCCCGAATAGAAAGGGCGGCTCCTCCGTAAAAATAGCATTCCTACTGAGAGAGAATATGTGCAGCGTGGATTAATAATCCTATTCATTCCGCGGCTGCGAGAGGTGCGGAAAGGTGCACGATCCACAACGTAAATCAGTTAAGAATAGATATGGATGAAGTTCTCACCACTCATGCGATCTTCCATCACTTTGGCGGGGTGAAATGGTATCCAACAATGGAGGAGATGGACTATGTTAGTTTGAATCACTCCCGTTGGATTCTATTGGCATTCGGTCCAAATTCGGTCAGGCCTAGAGTCAACCACTCTCACTTTGAGGAAACTGACATAGCCTGGGCTGGCTTGATGACCCATTTAACCAGCCTGAATCATTTACTGGGGAGCTAAGCGAGCTTGACAGCAATCCTTGAGTATTAGTTGGGGAAGGTGGATGTGAGAGACTTGAGTGAGATGGCAACAGGTGTTCAAGATAAGTATGCTGGAGTCTCAGGTACTACAATGACAGGGGCTTTCTTGTAGTTTTGAACACTTCTTAGGTATACCTCCATTGAAATTAGGTATTATATTCAGTAAGATTCAAAAACGCTGTAGGAATGGGAGCGATGGCCGTACAATCGCATTGGGAAAAGAATGCCAGCTCTGCAATATTGACACGACACGTTTTGAAAGTCCGCAGACTATATAACAAGTTTCTGACACAGTTTTAGGGGCGCAATAAAAACAGAACTATCTGTGAATCGGCGTGCAGTATTGGAAAATGTTGCTGCCGGGACGTGCATGTACGTGCGACAGTGTGTTCTAGCGTACCCATGGGAAAACGAACTAATGCATTACATTCACTGCGTCTATGTTTATGATCAATATTCTACAAAGAAAAGAATTTTATGTGGGTCTATATAGTAGAATGGGTCTGTATAAAGTGACCCTGATTTCCCCCCCTTGATTCTGCAGTTTGGGCGCCATTGTTGAATCTGGTGAACACCCAAGGTTATGTGCCACATTACTTAGGCCGGTTTTTGGTCGAAGAGGACTCTCGCTGTATACTAGTCTGGGGTGAGCTGCCCTAGCATGGATTATATTAGATACTATAGATAGTATCAGCGGGTGTGCACGATTTATGTGCTAGCGCGCTTTCGTAGTTAAGAAGAATGCACCTTGCCCGCAAAGCTATATTGCGTGGCTGCTCGACGATCATTTTGCGAGCCTTTCCATTCACGAGATGATAGGGTAGGCCTATCTGACCTACTCCACCGCCTGTCTCCAAAATTGGTTCAACCAACTGAATTGTATCGTATTTGAAATCTCAAACACAAGGAAAAGACTTCATTTGGCCAGTCATATCTGTATGGTTCAGAAGGCGTCTATAACATGATGTACTTGTGGCCTATGCACACACCATGTGGAATTTCTTCAGGTCTCTTCCCAGCTGAGTTTGTGATAATTTATGGGCTTAATTCAACACGTAAAATATATGACTACTAACTGGGCACCATTAACTATTTCAAAGAAAAGATTGCAGCCGGTGAGCCTGATATTGACAAGGACTACTTCTAGGAGGTGGGATGTCGCTTTCTAACTAATCGCACAAAAATAGTACTAGAAATTATACACTCCATCCTTCACATTTACCGACTTCCTAATTCCAATACACGACTTCCGATCCTTCAACAGAAGATCCCGTAGCTTTGGTACTCCGCGACGGAGGTGAAGATGCATGTCCCAGTCGTGTCAGTGTCGAGCCTTTGGATGACCCCTCCCTGTTGGTTATTCTGAGGGTACAAACTAACATGGCAGTTGCCCAGAGCGTGGGTGACGACGATGGAGGCTTGCTTGGGGTTGAAGTTGCCTTTGCAGGATTGACCTGGGCTGAGGTTGCAGGAGATTGTGGTTCCATCTCCGCAGGCTATGGATGAAATATGATAGCATTAGAGTAAGAAGGGAAAGGTGATAAACTTGGAGAGAGCTTACATGTACCCAAGGGTGCTACGTTGAATGCGACGAGGGCACCCATTGCCTGGCTGGCTGCGACGCAGATGGTGAGAGCGGCGACTGTGATGAATTGCATTATAGTTGTTGTGGCTTCTTATCAGGCCTTGTGTTGCTTGGAAGATGGGAAGTAAAGGTGATTCTCGAGGGTTTTTATACCTGAATGCTACCTACAAGAATAATTTAAACATTTGGTAATTTATTCTTCAACTTCGTAGTAGTCCAGGTATTCTTACATCTCCAATAACTACTCATGTATCCCGTCATTCAAATTCACCAACACAAGCGCGCCCTGACGCCTAATGGACAACTCGGGCGTCCTGGTGTCAAAATTGACTTCCTGTCTCCGAAAATGCCCGCGCACAATTATTGCTATAAGGAGCTACCAACCCCACATACATGAGCGCCAATAAAAGAAATATTATTTCAGAACCTTGGTAAAACGTTCCTTTCGCTATCATGAATTTCAGTTATAGGAGTCGTAGAATGAATCTATATTAGCGTCTCAATCTGAGTCTGCGAATTTTCTTCAGACTGCATGTACGATGGATGGATGAGCCGTACAACGTTCGTCATATCTGTCACATAAATTAACATTAGATGGTCAAGTCTTGTCTCTCTTTCCCCGTTCGAGATCCTTGAATAGTGATGGCGGCTCCTCCGTAAAAATAGCAATCGTACTTGGAGAGAATGTGTGCAGCGTGGATTAACAATCTTATTCACTCAGCGGCTGCGATAGGTGCGGAAAGGCGGAAAATGTAAACCAGTCAAGAATAGACACGGATGTGGTTCCGCTACTCATGCGATCTTCCATCACTTTGGCGGGGTGAAACGGTGTCCAAAAATGGAAGGAGATGGACCATGTTGGTAATCACTCCCGTCAGACTCTATTGCCATTCGGTCCAAATTCGGTCAGGCCCACAATCAATTAACTAACTCTTTTTTCATGTTTCTGGCTTGGCAGATCCACATTTTGTTATTTTTTGAAATCTTCTTCTGTCTACGGCCCACAGTTTGCATACCCTGGTCACTGTTCACACTCGTAATGAATATGATGCTGATAAATCACCATAATTTTGCAGGTGAAATAGCTGTAATAATCTATACGCATATACTCGGTATATACCTATAATGATATGGGGAGTGTTGGTGGAATTTTGGTTCAACTGTAGAATCGAATTTCAAATGAATTAGCTTTTCATTCCGCATTGCCTCTCTAATCGAAGTATGTATGTTTGCGGTTTTACCCGTGAATGCGAACTTGAACCAGTGGATGGCAGCTTCCATATCAAACAAATGATCAGCTTTCTAGAGATCGGTCAACTGCTCTCTGAAAATACCATTTTCCACAATGTCTCGCCACCCTATGGAGCGATTTCAGGCAAGACTGTGTACACCGGTCCTTGTATGCGCATACCACCTTTCACGAAATAATCGTTACATGCAGCAACCACCTTTGGAATCTCTACACGTTCCCACTTCGCTGTATATCCAATCCTTGGATTTAGGAGAAGTTTGTTTTCACTTAGGTCGCCAGTGTTGCGGGTCAGTGTTGATGATATCACATTTTCACCAATTCGATCGTACCACAACTCCCTGAAAAGCCAGGTCAAATATTTCAAACGATCCTCCATATCCTTGTTCACCCCTTCTATCATTGCTACCAAGAGTATCCAAAACACCGCCTTTCATAACGACGCCCTCAACCTTAGCGAGTCTCCCCCACAATCTGCATCAAACATGTCATCTAAGGCGAGCATGGAAACTCCTGAGGTTAATAATAATCTGTTTAACCCTCGCCAAATCCCCACTCTCGGATATACTGTTCAAAATATTTGTATCTCACTCGCCACTGTTGTGTTGGCTTCTGCCTCACTCTGTTTCACAGTTTGCACCATACATCCTGTTTCTATCATGCCTATGTTGGCACCGCGCAGTACCTTCAGGCGCCGGGTCCAGCGCCCTTGGCCGACCAGAAGGAAGTCGTATTGATTGTCGGAGCGTCCAGAGGTATTGGGTTCAACGTCTTGAAGCAAATAATCCAAAAATTTGGTAATTTATTCTTTAACTCCATAGCAGTCCAAATATTCTGACGTAGATTTGTATCTCCAATGACTACTCATGTATTCAATCTTTCGAATCCACCAACACAAGCGCGCCCTGACGCCTTATGGACAACTCGGGCATCTTGGTGTCAAAATTGACTTACTGTCTCCGCAAATACCCGTATACAATTATTCATGTCTATGAGGAGCTACGAGCCCCACATATGTAAATGAGCGCCAATAAAGGGACTATTTCAGAATCTTGATGAAACGTTTCTTTCGCTATCATAGATTTCGGTTATAGAAAACATAGAGTGAATCTATATTAACGTCTAAATCTGACTCCGCAAACTTTGTTCAGACTACATGTACAGTGGTTAGATGAACCATACAACGTTCGTCAGATCTATCAGGTAAATCACTATTAAACGATCAACTTTTGTATCTCTGTTCCTGTTTGAGATCTCCAAATAGAGATGGCGGTTCCTCCATAAAAATAGCATTCGTACTTAGAGAAAATATGTGCAGCGTGGATTAACAATCCTATTCACTCAGCGGCTGCGAGAGGTGCGGGGACGTGGATGATCACCATGTGAATCAGTTAAGAATAGAGACATGGATGAGATTCTCGCCACTCATGCAATCGTCCACCACTTTGGCAGGGTTGAAACTTCTCCCTGATAATGTGTCTGAGTGCAACAAACAACGAGAACATAAAGGATTGTAAGAACAAAATTGGTCAATATCACGACACTACTTCTGTAAGGAATGCTCCTCGCTATCTGAATCTTGCGCCACATGGTCAGAATCCCCATCATAGAAAGCACATCAATAATCCTCAAAGAATCAAAATACAAGCTGATATGCGACCAGGTATGAATCTAACCCGTATGTATTGCGTGATTTCTGCACATTTATTATCGAGTTCAGACACTTTCCGTGAGCGACCTATTTTAAGTACTTATGTGTCATTTCGAGTACGGTCACTACTTAGAGGTGCGTGTCGTCCACCTTGCTCGGGACGGACTGTTCTGACGACAATTTAGTTCGCAGTAAATATGTGTTTCTGTATGCGCAATGCTCACACAACTTCACAATACCAGGGATCCCTGTGAGACTTCACATTAATCAGCGGTTTCTTCTCTATTCAGTAACGTGTAGGCTTATCCAGAAATGATGTTACATAGATCATCCACATCATCCACAAACATATCGCAGCACCGAACTCGTTTAAAGTCATTGAAATCAACGACATGAGCATACATTCTTCAAGTTGACGACTGGTTTGAACTTGAATGGTAGTTATGGCGCGCTAAGCCTTGAAGTCGAGAGCTCAAAGGGGCCGGTCGTACTGATACATACGCATCAAATGGAAAATCGCAGACTGGCTTAGTATGTCAGTAACAATAAAGTGATACAAGTTTTGAATTGCACGCCGATAACTATTCTGGTTTGCGGATGTTACATGCTCATCAGCAAGTGTTGAATTTTTTTATTTTTGTTCATGCCTCGAGATCAATGAAGACATTGCAATGAGGGCTTGATAGACGAACATTCTCAGTCTTTGAGCTGGTGAGTAAGATTGATGCTCTGGGATCTGACATTGAATGTCCTGGGTGCAGGCTATGTACGTCCTCCACCCCGTTCTTTTCGGCTTCTTTGACACCTTACACGCTAGTTGTGTTGAAATACCCTCACTGTACTGCTCTCCCTCAAAATGGACAACTCCATCCCTGTACATCGCAGACAATTTTCCCACGTACCGGGCTCTGGGCAAGGTGTGGAAGGGATTATCGTATCTTCTCATATGCACGTTTGAATAATGGTGTTCCCACTTACAGTTTGGCTCGTAGTGGCAAACATCGGGCGGATTAGAAAACCTTTGGCTTGTTTATCATAGTCTCTTCGAATAGACGGATGATCTGTTATCTTTTGCCATTGTAGAAGAGTCTACGCAAGAACATAGGTTCAAGTCAGGAGTCAATACATGATGTTTAAAGCCTACCGCGGCTTCTGGGATGCAACCTATGCAGGAGTTTCAAATAAAAGTGTAGAAGAATATCGAGTCTTGTGGTGACTCTCGGTATTAAAGAGCGCTCGGTTCTGGTGTGACCATGGATGAAGAGGTCATCGAAGCGATAATGATTGTGCGATGAGAATAGGTGCACAGATAGGGACAGCTGCCTGGATTTTACCATATGTTATATGACGGCGAGTGTGTAAGAACTTGTCTCAGACAATTTATCAAAGCAATATGTATCACATCGTCCCCGAGCATTTACGGAATCCTTCCTGTGCATTCATTTTTTTACTCACGCGGTGGGTTTTTGCAGCTTCGACCCGTCGTCAATCGTGGCGGTTCATTCTCCCGCCCATCTACGCAGAACTGCATTGCTCGTCGCTTCTATTTGTCATTTTTTTCTGCGCCGTGTGTCTGGCTGTCTATGTTATTCTCTCGGTATTGGTGTACTTGTGCTGAATCTACGCTTGTGCGGTTCTCGTCCAGCTTGATTCTCGCCATGTCACAAAGATCGCTCTCAAACTGCCATGCCAACTGTCATATACACTTAGTGCTACTAGACTTCTTGATGCTTCCATCTGTATGTCTTGTCCCGCATCTGTCCTCTTATCCTTCTATCGGTCATCCATGATCCATCTCCCCTTCTTGGAAACCCGTTAGCAATTACGTCTCCCACAATTGCGTTCACATTCCATCTCAGTTAAATACCCACCCATAATTCTACCTCCAGCTCCCTCTCCCTCGCCTCTTGATTCCCCTTCCATCCCCGATCACAATTCCTGAGCTCGAGCACAAGTAAAACGCCATCTCTTCATTTCATGCCTTGAAGATCTATCCACATGCCTAACGCAGTGCGCACCCACATCCAGCCAGACTCAGATTCAGATTTACCCCCACCTATTTACGCTCTGGGCTCCATATTCAATAGGGAGGGGAGAGCAGGGGGTAGCGCATATATTCGTAGTGTGTAGGTCTTGTGTGCCGTGCATACTAGCACGCGAATGCGAACAGCGCGCAGCCATAGTGCACGTGGATCCGGATTCTGTCGTTAGTTAGGGATTGTACTTGACGCTTAGCACTCATCCCACCTCCCACTCCGCACTCATGCCACAAGCACAAGCAAAATAGATGCCACGTCCCCTTTCAATGCTCCGATCCCTCCATATGCCCAATGTGCCCACGCCTGGCGTGGGAGCACAGTTTCGTGCCGTGTTGCACATATGGTATCGACACACATGAAGTCGACGTGGCATGTCATCATAGCTTACCTTGGGCTTAGGGTTAGCGCACTTGATCACGACAATCCAATATTCAACAGGCAGGGCGTCCAGCCCAGTAGCATCTATCTATCACTCGTCCGGGACCTCTTATAATTCGGAATCCACAGGCAAGTTCGACATCATTCTCGTCCTCGTCTTCACAATCCCATCCCATTCCATCTCAGCTGAATTCCATGCCAGACCTCCACCTCATCCCCCTCGTCCACCTATCCCGATCCTGAGCAAAGCAAAACGGATGCCACACCCTCATTTCACGCCTCTCCGATCCACCCACATTTCTAACGCATCCACGTGCACATCCAGTCACTGCCACGTACACCGGTGCCTATATATTCTCTACTCTCTGCGTTCCATATACTCTACAATACTAGAGAGCAGTGGTGTAGAGATGCAGCAGGGTAACTAATGTGTGTGGCACAGCGGTTTCGCATTATGCATATGTAATGGAACACGCATAAAAATATGGCGTGGCATCGTAGCTTAGAGCCCAGTTCTTAATTTACTCTGACTCTGCCTGGGCGCCTGTCCACCCACCTCCGCGTTCGTCCCTCCTTCCCCATCCCACAATCACTGCACGCTGCAGGCGCTCTATCGTGCCCGAGCTCACGCTCGCTTATAAATGCCAGGCTCTCACTTCAAGCGAGATATATCCACATCTTCAATGCGTTCGCATCCAGCCAAGTCCACTCTATCAATTCCTCTCTCGACCTTTCACATCGCAAGAGAGAACAAAAAGAGAGACATGTGCATATGACTTGCATGGCAGGCTGCAGCTTAGCTCGCTGTCCAATGCGATGGTTTTATCTTGATCTCATTCCCACTCTTACGACTTCGACTGGGTTTGGAACACTTACTTGGTCGCCAAAATAAACAATCAAATGATAGCGACTGACATGATATGACCACCTAATCCACCCCGCTCTTCCCACCATTCCAGCAGGGGGCGAATTAAGAGTTGGTGGCACATATCGATAAAGTATATATAAACAATCTTCAATCGAATGGTGGAGAACATCCCTGAAACACTCCCAAGCCCCGGGCTTCAAGACTTCCTCACGCCCATACGCGTAACTCGGATAGACACCCGGGTGGATCTATATAGTAAGCAAGAGAATGTTATTGCGACCACAAATGGATGGTGCAAAGTGACTTCTGGGCAGGACCCACATTCGATTAGATTGCATAAATGCAGTGGGATTAGATAGTAGAGATCGGCTGGGGTGCTAGACAGTACTTAGAATTATGGCGTGATGTGTTCGTGTAGACAGACACAAATATTACTCTTACTTACCTCGTATTCCCGTAGCGTTCACAGCACGAAACAGATCGGCATGTCCAATACCCTCTTTCAACTGGATTTTCTGCCTCGTTCAATCTCCTCTCATAATTTACTAGCCCACTCCTTCGGCCGATCTTCAACCAGCAGGGCAACGTATCGTAGTCAATGAAAAACTGCCAACAAAGGTACTATACGGAAAGCGAGATCCCACGACAACATGATGACATTGATGATTTATGTTTGAGTACCGACAAGTATCCATTCTCTACTCTTCGTGATTGAACAGCCTGATGGACGGAGACGTCTCTGTATGCCGCCTAGTTGCACACAATATGCTGAGGCTTCCCATCAAAATGCAAATTTGTCTAAACCCAAAGCGGCAGCAACCAGAGTAGCATTATAACATGGGTCTGTGGGTCCATGTGCATGTTGGCAGGAAGAAGAGAGAAGGAAGAGGAAAGAGGAAAAAGAAGCCCTCTTCAAACGTGGGTGAGGATCGTGGATTCCATTCGATAGCTGTCAAACGATACGAAATTTTATTTAAATTCCATGCAAACTCAAGAAAACAGTGAAAGCGACCTACCGCTTGTAACTTACTCCTCCTTGCCCCCTTCCTTCAAATGCCCACCCTCCCTGTCTACCCTCAAAACGTTCATAACCACCCCCATTTCCCTCCCGCACCCAGTACCCAACTTCATCCAGCGCAACCCTCGACTTCTTCACCAGCACAATCCAGACAATATCCGGGTCCACATGGCCCGGATCCACATAGACGTCGAAGGTCTCCTTTCCCGCCCGTCGCATATGCGTACATGCACGGCGTGTAGTTCATGAGAGCGGACTCAGAGCCCGACGGGGTGCACGACGTCTGAGAGATCCTTCGCGCGCTCTTCGTACTTGCGATCTCGATGAGATCCGAGACGCATCCCCATGCTGAGGACGCTGAGATTCGGTTCTAGTTTGCTCTGAGCCTTCACACCGCTGGTGCTGGTGTTCACTCCGAGGCGCTGCTGCGGCTGCTGTGGTCTTGGGCGCAATCTACGACGGCGAGTGCACATGTACAGGCAAAAGTAAAGGCAAAGGCGCGGGGCAGAAGCCACAGCATCCCACGACTCCTCCAGCGCCCGCGCAGATGACGCGGACGCCAAATCGGAGTTTTGTCTATCCGTCCGAGTCAGTAACAGCCCCCACCTCTTTAGAATTTTGTACACGCACCTTGGCAATGTATTCCTCTAACTGAGTCCAAGAATATTTACCATCCCACTGACTCCAGCTTCGACACACAGACGCCCATCGTATCGAGTTGAGTCCAAAGCAGTGCGTGCATATTCTTCTTCTTCGTCCAGTCACCAAAGTTTTCCAAATCTTGTCGAGGGAGTGCAGCGAGGGTAAACCTGTGGTTGCTCTGTATAAGAGGAGGGAGGGGTGAAACCGGTCCTACAGTGAGGGAAGCGAATAAAGAAAGTGCAAACCGAACATTATGTGGCCGTGTTTGTTCCGCGGAGTCCAACAACGCGTCGCGTTGGAGGGATTTTAATTTTGTATCGCGTTTGAGGCGCACCATCCAAGGTCATTCACGCGGCACTAAAAAGAATATGAAATAAAGTAAGTAGTCACCAACGGACACATCCTTATTCTTCGTCTTTCCAGTATAGCCCTCATCTCCCCACACCACAGCACCTGTCAAACCTGTGTTCAGCAGGGATTTATGAAACCGAAGTCAAGGGTGATTTGTGCATATAAACCGTCACTTCCGGCGATATTTAGCAGCGACTTAAGCACCTCTGGAAAACATTATCTTCTCTAATGTAGTGTACATTCCCATAGACGTTCGATTCTATGGGTGTTAGAGTATGTACAACGTCCAGAATATCATGACAGATTCCATCAGACTCCACTACATTATGGCGACTGCTAGAGGTGACAAAGGTATTCCTCCTTTGTTGAGAAGTGACTTGGCGTGAAGCGCCTCGGTACAAGAGCATGCTGCGCAGCCACTCTGCGAGAACGATTCTGATGTAAGGGCTCACTCACTGGGACGAGCTTCAACCTAGTAGGTACGTAATATTCCACATAGGAAATCGGGAAACGACATCGTGCTTATTGTGCGCGATAAGTAAAAGATAATACCAGACATATCTATCCATCTTTAATTACCCTTGCCGCTCCGTGTATCCTCATTCTCGTCGTCCAAAGCTTCAATCAGGATGACCAACTGACGAATGCCCATTCCTCGCCTTTTCAGCATGATTCTCATCCACCGTATATACTGCCATGCCGAGAGGCGAGCAACGGAAGCCATTCATGATCATCACTGATGGGCCGCAGTTGCAAACGAAATTGAGAAGATAAATGGACCCCCAGAACCATCGGCAATGTCCAACACAATGTGCATACCCACAGCCCTTTATCGCACCTTTGTCTTTATTTGCGCCAAAATGGGTACCAGACTGCGTGGAATACAACGTCAATGACATTCCACTGTTATAGTGGCAAAGACTGGGAGAACTCCCGACCTCCATAAAATGTATGGCATCAGAAACTCAAGACAACTCCATTCGTCTCAAGAACTTGGTATGTTTATTTTCTATGTTGAGTCTACCTGATTATAATACATATCGTCCATTAAACTCGATTATCCATCGATAATTCTACATATAACTTTGTTGTTATAGCCAAGCCGCTCTGTAGAAACACAGCTATATAGATGTTGGTGATGGTTGGGAAGAGGTTCGTCCGTAGGGCTTCCATCTGTTCTGTGTATGTTATAAATTTTACATACTGTGCAACTCTGCTACAAATATGGGTATTTCTCGTTCTGCTATGTGATCAAGTGCGTCCATCTTCTACTCTCCTAAGATATGCTTTAACTGCCGCCCGGGCAGATCTCTGTTTTTTCTCCAATGGTGGATACGTGAAGTTGAGGTAGTCATTATTGCGCCTGATTCTGGGTTGGCGTGCATATGCAATCAACTCTTCCGAGTAACCCGATTTGTCAAGGAATAGCGGAAGCATCAGAATGACCCACAAATAAGCATAGAAAGCATCGCCCGTATTGAAAAGATACCATTGCATGGAATGAAATTCCGTGTCCACGAAGGCTCCCTTTTGGATGAAATAGCGAAAGCGATAGTTGGTGTAATACATTTTGTATGCAGTGTTGACAGACCGTCGGTACCAAAGTGATTGAGCAGGACTATTCATTCGAGTCCGATGATAGTGACGAGATCGGCCAAATCTAGTTCTGTCACCAGCATGTGGGAATTTGCATGTTGATATATAGTGCAGAGCAAAAATGCAGCACTGGCGTAAACACTGGCGGTGTCGGCTGGTTGCTGGCTTGAGATAATCCAATCTTGTAGAGTGTTATGAAGATGTTTACGAAAGGCAGGATGTCTAGACGTTAGGTAATTAAGACTTTCTCCTAACTGTGCTATTTGCCTTGGATTTTGCAAATTTTGTCGCATAAAGATGAGGTCAAGATCCCAAAAACCCATTGATCCTCATGCATAATTGAGGCCAGAAGGAACCAGATGTGGGAGTGTTGAGGAAATGGACCAAGTTGGGCGTCGATGAGCTGTTCAAATGCGACTATTTCATCAGCGAAATTTTGAGACACCCCAGGGTCAGCCCAAATCTGCCGAGGTGGTCAGATTTCATTGTTTTGCAAAAGAAGACACATACAGCGCAGAGGGAATCAAGGTAGAAAAAATATTCGTCAAGAAATCTTGCATTATAATGATTTTTTACTCCGAGCATAATATGGCACCGACTGAGAGTTAGACGGAGAGTATTTTGGATGAGCCGTGGATTTGGTTTAGCAAGAGGGCAGTGATGGAAGAAATATGTAAAGATAGGCCAGTGTCCATTCGGTAGGTCTATTTTATGCAATTAGACCATAGAAGTTCAAACATATTAGAACGTACCCGTGAATAGATGGTGAGACGAATTGGATTGCAATGCTGGAAGCTCTGTCATATGAGCAAGGCATAACTCGGCATACTGCGTGTGCATTTTGACGCGGTCAAGAAAAAATCTTTCGATCGTGACTAGTCGAGTAGATAGTCTTTCAATGATGCATGTAATATGCGAACGGTTAACCCCTCTGCACGATCAGGATGATCAGGATAGTGTTCGACAGATATAAGGGAGCCGAGGTTCTGCATTAGAAGTTGAACATCTCCAGGAGCAAGCGAAAGGAAGGCTTCCATAAATGTTACCGAACTCTGAGAGACGTGCACAGGGCCAAGAATGACGAATCCAATGATCTTCAATATTAAGTCTACATCTTCAACCCCCATCAGGATGTGCCGGTACAATGCGTCAAGCTCCGCGAAGGGGGCTATCGCCCGCATTTGGTAGTTGTATACCAAGAACAACTTCAAGGCGATGCGTTGGTCGATGACGCGGGGATTCGACATATTTCACTACAGACGATGCGTAGATAAACTGCCCGGAGGACTTTCGTACGAGTTTTCTAGCGAATCTTCAGCGGGCCAGCCAACCGGGATGTAAGAGCGAAGGCGATGCTGGATTTTGATCTCGTTAAATTTATCTGCCAGGAAATGTCGAATATCATCTTCGGATTGATAGTCGTCGTCCAATGCGATTCTTGCCAGCATGGAGAATGGTTTTCTATCGAAAGATGAGGATATATCAATCTCTGGGCGACTTGCTATGAAGATCTTCAGAGGTAAGTCCCGAGTGTGCAGAAGGCTGAAGGAAAGATCAATAATTCTCGCTTGAAATTTTGGATCGTCGCATTCATCAAGCCCATCAATGATGATTACCAAGTGGTTGTTGATTGAAAATCCGGAATGAAGAAGTTCAAGGAGAGGCTCTCGAACGAGGGCCTTGAATTGTGCCTCAAGCGATCGTGTGGCAATCAGGGATCGATTTCGAATGCCAAGCCTAGTCGTTCTCGGAACATGAGGGGGAAGCTTTACCGCCAGCTGATATGCTAGCGTGGTGACGAGCAGCTTGGCCATTCCTCGTCGTGGATCAGTTCGCCAGAAGAAGAAACTGGCGAGGACAAAGTGCCGGCTGTCCAGAATCTCGGCAATAGTCTGCACAATGGCGGATTTCCCAGCACCGGCTGCGCCGTAAAGCCACATAATGAGAGCCTCTCGGGTGTCTTCATTGAGTCCACTGATCCAGTCCATGATCCTCTTGATAATCGCGGCTCGTGTGTCGGGATGACATTTTGGCGGATCAAATCGCTCGCCTGAGTCGTGAAATGCTCCGTGGGCGACGTGTTTCTGCAAGGATTCCAATACGCCTATCGTTGATTCTCATTGACATCATGTATCTCTCATTCCACAAGAACGAATAGCTTACCTTTAGGACTTTGATATTGATGAGTCACGTTGTGGAATGTACTGTTGTCGATAGTGAAGTTCCTCGATCCATGGAAGTACTGTGACATTGTATGAGATCGCAACGTTAGACGAGGAGCAGCAGCCGTTGTCAGTGAGAAAGTTAGGAAAGGGCAAAGATTGATAGGACGCCATTATATTGGCGTCTGAATTTAGCCAGCACCACCGTGCAAGTATAAATATACCGCTATTTGTCGGATGATCCAAATATCACGTTTTAACGAAAGTGAACTTTATTAGAACCCATGTCATTTATGCAGTGTCAGCTCAAACGATTTTGGCTCAAACGATTTCGCGTCCGGGTTTTTTGAGATAGGGGCGTCGAGGGCCCTATGAAGTTTGAACACTTCCTTCCCATCTCTGCATGGCCAATGCCTGTTGATAAGAATAGCGGAAAACGAGATCATATTGCGCACAAGACAAGAAAATCGCACAGCACACGTGTTTAATTTGATTTGCGTGGCTATCGTGTCCGTTTTCCCCCCCTTCATCTATCCTTTGATCTCCTCTTGTCCTTCCCCGTCGTCCCCGTCATCCGTTCGCGTACTGCTTGGGAGGTAGATCTTCATTCTCGTCTTCGCCAATCTACGGATTGCTCTTGGAACGACTTCTGTCATAGTCCCTGTCCATCCCGTAGAGTGCAGTTGACATAAATATGGCCTGAGGCGGTAATGTTGGTTATGCACCATCAAAGAGCTGCAGTCGGTATCGAAGCTGAGAAGCATTCTTTCTTCAACCCAGTGTGCATCCTCTTAGAAGTGCCCTAGAAGACCGGTTGAACAAAGGTAGGTGCTGCCAGCTACAAGACAAAACCGATTAGCAGCAGGACCTAAGTAGTAAAAGATGTATGTACCACAATTTATAGCAAATTTGCAGGTAGAGATCGTGTGCAGAAGGATGTATGAAGGAACAAATTTTGAAGAAAATGGGCGATAGTCTCAGAGCTAGAGGGTGAATACAGTAGCGATTAGTTTAAATAAGACCAGAAGACGTACGAGCCTCGTCAACATTGAACGCGTCCGATGGTTTTTGACCGCTTGGGTGGAACATGAGTTAGGTGTGTAACTGACACCACTCCGGCATCCAGACACAATATCACTCAAACCAACGGCGGAAATGATCACAGGAAGCTGAAGATTTTTTAAAATAAAAATAAAATAAAAAAACATTATTAGGATCCTGCAAAGTGCAGAGTATCGATCAAAACGTACCCTGAGACATGCTAGCGTAAGGCGAGAAAATAATGTAGTGATGGACACGTTTGTTTGCGCTGTAGGCTATATCACGTGGGAACGATACCTGAGATGAAAGGTTGAGCTGGATTCGCAACGCGTATTCTATTAATGTCGGATCCATTGATTAGTCGGGAGAGACTGATTACCGTGTGCAGCGCTCAACACCTCCGCGTTTCCGGTATCCGGTCAAGGTGTCCATTCATGGAGTGCGCCAGAAAAAAAGATGGCTAGGAGGTCATCTGAACTTCTAGCTGTACCATGAACGCTATGCATACGCAAGATTTGAGTGCGTCGACCACTGCCCACAAGCTTGCATTCATCGCAGTCGGTGTGAAGGAGCGCTGTGCTAATTTTTCTGGTGGCTGTGATGTCGCGATACGAGAGTGGAGAATGCTGAGAAATGACAGCGTGCAGCAAACCTCAGTGCTCGGTGAAATTGTTGAGGAAGAGCTTCTAGTCTCTGGGGCCTGGGTAGTACATTGAATAGCGGGTCCCTGTAAGTAGAAAGGATGTAAATCCGCTGGTGTCCTGCTGGTCGCATCAACGAACGATTCTTGAGCTGAAACGTACAGATAAAGGTATGGGCGAAGAAGGATGGTAAGATAGCTGAGCAAGACGAGTCGGTTGTGGCATCGCTCTGCAGAGATGCGTGATGCCGCCATTTTGCAGCTGACACTCGGCTCCAACGGCGTTGATCCAAACCTCCCACACATCCTGGAACATATCGAGCGAATCAGAGGCGCTGCGAGCATTCGCATTTGGGGGTATATGGCATCAGCGTACGTGGAGTCGGCATCGTGCCAGACCATCGTGCCAGATAGTCGAGATACGGACTCACTATCGACGATGACGACGACGAGGGGAGGGGTCAGAGGTTGTCGGTGCTTCGTGTGTCAATCGGCGTCTGTGTCTCATCAGATGGCGGCAACAGCAATTCGAAAAATGAATACGCACCTTTGCGTTTACCCTCCTTAAATATCTCTAATTTTCACCTCACATCCTCCTGTCCCGAGGCACGAAGCAAACACCGAGCCCTGTGAAAGGTTTGGATAGAAACAATCATATCAAGGTAAGATGCGCACCTTTCGTGTTGACCCGACACTCTCCTAATGATAAAGCAGAGTCTGTGCATTTTGGTAGCAGTTGTGACGGCTCTCCGTGTTGCAGCATATGCTGGTGCTTATAATCGAGGAAATCTGTCCTATGGAGAGACAATTTGTGCGAGTTAGACAGGAGCGCGACATGACGCGTTTGGGCTGTATGTAAAGCTGTGTATAGCCTGTTAGATAGTTACCGTAAAGATTTTGAAAGGAAACACGCACCACGATCCTCTGTCTCCTGTACTACGCTAAAAAAATTGGTGAGAACCAGAGCGCACGAGTTCGCAACGCTATATGTGCTCATCATGATGTCCCTATAGGGGTATAAGCATGGGAGAAGGTGTGGTTGATCATAGCACACCGAATCAACAAAACAGAGCCGACTCAAACTCAGATTTAAATATTGAAGCCCAGTGATGTCGGCATCGGGAATGCCGATAGTCGTTCAGAATGTAAACAATGTCAGATAGTGCGTCTAGTTACTAGACGTACAGTATAGTGACGTTCCTTGGGACAGCATTTTGTCCTGAGTTTTTTTACCTAATAATCCCTAAATATTTTTACATCGGGTCATGGAAGGACTTCGTATACACCTACTGATAACTTTTTGGGACGAAAAGTGGGAGTTTTGGTGCAATATACAACAATTACTGGGGATATCAAAATATCACACTGACGGTCCTTGGGACAGTGTGACCCAAGCCTTTACCAACCGTGTTTCCGCGCATCAAAAATGTCACGCTCATGTGTGAACAGTGCATATCCCATCAGATTGTCACGCCGACACTAAAGTCAATGCGTTCTGAGGTTAAAATTGACCGGATCCTTACTATTAAAGGTGTATTGGAAAGAGGAAAATGAGAGCTTTCCGAATATGTAAAAATATTGCTCAAAAATCGAACCAAAATGGCATAAAGTCATGAAAGAAATTTTTGCAGTCAAATATACCCACATTCTCTATCATATTTCGATCTAGAACCTGGGGAAGTTATTCAATCGCTATGAAATTTGGCCTGAACATGTATCTATACTGCATAAATAAGTTTACAAAAAATTAAGTGTTTTGAATAAGATTTGGGCTCGGAATTTCAATTTGTCCCAAGGAACGTCAGTGTCCCAAGGAGCGTCACTATACTGTACAGCCCGAATGCTGGTAGGAACTCGGCAAGACATTTTCAGAGAAGACCTTCTGATAACCTCATCCGAATCCTCCACAAAATTAATGACTCAAGAAATGCAAGACAATTCTATTCATCTTCTTAGAGCCTACTCACACCCTCCAAACATGACAAAGGGTACCGAAGGCATTCCGTATGGGTACGAAACCTTGATCTCACCTACCAAATCTTCAATTTCAACGATAATAAACACATGTTAACTGTGTCATGGTGACATCCTTGGTCACAATAATCTCGTGAAAAATCACTGTATGAATAGTCCTAGATGAAAAGACTAGGATGATGAGTGAGTCAAGATTGTACGAGAGACAGGGAAAGACGCTCAGAACCTGTACTCATAAGAAGAGCACGGGGGATTGACATTGTGAGTCGTGTGCTGTCGATTAGTGAATGGTTCCGGAGATGCATGAGTAGATCAAGAATGTTATTGTGAAATTAGGACTGCCTCCAAATAAGCTGAGGGAAAGTTGAATATCAGCATAAACATTTAGATCGTCAAAAAAGAGGGAGAAGAGAAGGCGGGTGATGGAGAAGAAGAAATCAAAGGATAGAAAGAAAGACGACGCACTATTCGAACGTGGGTTAGGATCCTGTATGTATTTGATGGCTGTTCAACGAGATCATGATAAATTTCATGAAGATGTAAACATTAAAAAACAAGGAAGTGACTTACGCTTATCACCTAGCTTGTTTGGGGTTTGGAGTTAGGCCTTCTTTTCCTTGAACCCAAACTCCTCCGCGGCACCACCCGCCATCTCCTCGGAGCCCGCATCCTCCTTAGCACTTCCGCTCTCATACCCCGCAATGACATCATCCCAGCCCTCCGGTTCTCCATGCCCATCCACCGTCCCCTCCTCAATCTTCAGGCCTCAGGATTGGGTACAAGAAATGCTTGATTCTTGCACTGTCCCACTCCTTCTTCTACTTCCGGTACCTCGCTTGGTGCTCTGCGCCATCCTGCTCTGCGCCATCGTGTGCTTCTTCTTCCGCACCGGCACCATCCAACGACAGCCCGACCTGTACCTCCGGGAATACACCCATCAGCTCCATCCTCTCCCCCTCGCTCGAGCGCCTACTTTCCCTTGACACGGGGCCTCTCCTTCGCCTCCTCCCTGTGCTTTTTTTTTGTGTTCATCTGCACCCGCCTCCCTCTCTCGTTTCCTCATCTCCCTGACAATCTCCACCCCCTGCTCGTCCCATCTTACATTCGCACCCTACCCCGAATGTCCCTGCACGAAGATAACGATAAGATCAACCGGATCTAGTTGTATAACCAACGTACGGAAATCTGTACGTCGATATATAGCAAAGTGCGAAAAGTGCAACACTGGTGTAGATACTGGGGACATCGGATGGCCGCTGGCTTGAGATAATTCAGTCTTTCAGCGTGTCCTGGAAGTGTTTACTAATTGCGCTATACGCTGCTTGGGAGGTAGGCCTTTTTCTCGTCTTCGTTAATTAATATCACCAATTGAGAAATCTGCTTTCCACCATACTCCCGTTCACCCCATTCAGTGCACTTAACGGGGCGATAGGCCGGGAATCTCTTGACTATCATCGAGGAGGCGCAGTCGATGATAACTTTGGAAGGTGTTAAGTAGGTCTTGAGATCCCATGGCGGCGCATCTTCCTAGCTCTATTCATAGTATCCTACTCGCAAAAGCTCACTTTTCTCTGTAGTTTCTAGTGGAACGCTCTGACGCTGGCCATCCTGTTCTCTAAAAGCGCCCTTTTGTTCAGTAATATGGGTGCTGTGTCAGGGGGGTACAAGCGGAATGGCCACTACGTCTTATTGTTGCAGATTCTTTACCGCATTTGAAAGCATTTGCTTCTTTGCAGCGATATCGGCTGGAGAATTAAGATGAATTGTGACAATTTTTCACAAAGTTACACCCAATCGACATCCAGATCTGGATGTTTCCCAGTACGTTAGAATATGCGATGCTGGAGATACATAGCATATATACGTACATATATGACCAATCTTCTCGTTTCAAATATTGCCAGTGTGTCGAGAGTCATATCTTTGTGACTCTTATAGGAGGGAGGTATCATCTACCTGGCCCCCTAAAAAAAAAGAACACGTCCTAATGGAAAAGCGTTAATATCGAGTAATTTACTTGTTTTATTATCGTTGAGTTTATCATTAAGGGAAACTCTTTATTTTCCTCCCCCTTCATAATAACAAATTGCTAGAGGTAATCCTTTTTTTAACAAGATACTGAGGGTATCGTGGCTTGTGAGAGAAGAGCAAGTCATCTATAATCAAGATATTCAAAGAACTTGAAAATGATGCACGTGTTTCCTGCCAGGTTGATAAACCTTCACGAAATTTCGCAAGCTTAGGATCCTAATTGTCAACAGAGGCATAGGCATACCTCCGGATACTATCAATCGTTCGCCCCGGGCGGCTTTCTTTTTCAGAGACGTCGCAGACATCTATGTAGTTACAGTATATCCTTTCTGAAGGATTTCATCCGGATGGTCCTTGGACATATATTCATACCACAGTTCAACAAAGCGAATGACTTCGGGCATAGCCTTTAAATACAGTGGCGGTGGCTAAAAACCATCCGGTATTATTAGCATGCACCCTTAAAGTACATCGATGTTCTAACACCAAGGACCTGTGTAGTTCGATTCGGTAAGCAAAAGGAGAACGCATAGAGCAGTGATGTGAGAGGGATTAATCACAACAAGCTCCGCACACGAAAGACTGACGTCCTATTGATATGTGCCACAGAACTGAAATCAGACGTATCAAAAGAGCATTTACACCTGGGCTTATTTTTATCATCACAGTTATATCATATCATATATGACTCCAGGGTTCATTCGAATTCCGATGCGCAATGCTTACGATATAATCTCAATACAATCTCTCTAACATGATCCTGTTAAAATAGGCATCGATAGGTGCTCCCTCTACTTCTGTCCGAGCAGGCCCCTTGTCTCATACTCCGCCAATGTAGCAAGAGTGGATTCTTCCAGGCTCTTGTACTTGATCCCCAGTATTTTTGGGCTTTCTGAGAGTTCAACACCAGAAGTATCTCCGATGTCAGCTCAGCATTTCCACGGGGAAGAACTCCAGATGTATAGAGGTCTGGCCGGAGGGAGAACATCATATTGCCTAATGTAAAATTTGCGTCAATCTCTGATGTTTACGCACAAGAATAATAGACATACGTGTATCCTGCCATGTAGAGGAATCTTTATTACGCCATCGTCAGGGCTCGAAATTGTGATGGTAAGATAATGGGCATGCTTACCAGCAGAAATTATAATTCTCTCGCCTCCGGCAGCTTCCTTCTTGATAGCTTCGACATGAGCTGCAGAAACGTCGCGGACATCGACATAGTTATATGTCGTCTTCAGGAAATCGTCATCTTGATCTTGGCAAGCAAAGTTGTACCATCTTTGGAGAGATAGAGTTTCCTCGCCTAGATTTCTGAAGTCTTGCAAAGGTGGCTAAGGGTGCCATCATATTTAGTGTGACATTATTTTATCTGAGAAGCAGGAGAAGACTCACACCTATGACCTAGAAACTTTATAAGAGATGGAAATAATCAGGTATGAGGTTTGCATTTTGCTTACATGCGAAGGGTTAAGGACGACCAGATCCCATCCAAGTTTGGCCTTGTGTTTTGCGTAAAACTCCCAGGTAGCTATGTACACATTGAGTCTTCAGGCGAGATGCGATCGATAATGAGTCCCTGACCTCGTTCTGATAAATTTTGGAAGCCAAATATTTCAGAATACCATCAGCCTTGGTTCCAAGCTCTTCAGCCGCCTTGACGAACTCGTCGCCCCAGTCTTTCTCATCCAGGATTGTGAGGCCAGTCACAGTTCTGCTCAGAGCCGCCACGGACGATGTCACGACGACTCGTTTTACATTGGTACTGTAAAGCCTCAGTTGAGCAATAGGAGCAGTAAGCAACGCTGATACGGAATGCATACCCGAATTTCATGGCACTTGTTAGAATGCTCACAGTGCCTTGAACAGCAGGTCGAATATACTCTTGAATGACTATAGTTAGTTGGGCCTGACTTAAAAATTCATTCATTACGGGACAGCATTACCTTGAGGATCTTCCTGACTCTCTGGACTTACAGGAGACGCCGTATGCTCTATCGCATCAACATCCATCACAAACTCGTCGAAGGCACCCTCCTAAGCAGTAGATTAGCATAATAAGTCTATAGCAGGGCAAATAACAGCAATATAGGCACCTTGGTTATATCATTAACAACCACCCACTCAAATTTGTTTCCGTAGGACCCAAAATGTTCGTCTAGCTGCTTTCCCTTGCTCTCCGATCGTACTGTGCCACGGACAAAATATCCTTGCTCGAGGAGCACGCGAACAAGCCACATAGCAACATAACCGTTGGCGCCAGTGACAAGCACTCGGGATTTTGTGTTGGCTGGGACAGTTGGCATAGTGAGATGATATGCAGATAGAAGGTTCTGCGATGATGAAGAAAGGAACACTGCTTTTAAAATTATGGTTCGATGGCTTTTATGCTGATTACCTCCGTATTTTTCCCAGTTAATCAATGGCATGCGATCTGACACGCATTACAAAGCGATTTATCCAGCGTAATGTAAATTGACACACTTGTAGACACGTGTAGCTTATATCGGGACTTGTACTTGAAAGACGGATAGACGCCCAGGCCCAACCTGGTTCTCATTGCCAAAATTGTCCACTTTGCGTTGAGTTTGCGACCAATTCTCCCATCTCATCCGAAGTATTCTACGGATTATTGGTAATGCCTCAAGTGATGACTACGTATTGCGCAGCACTTGATGTATCTCACACGCGCTTACCAATTGGCGTCAAAATAGACAAGTTGACAATGTTTCGGAGATAAGGAAGCGCCGTATCTACTTAAACGCCGGTACGCACGCTCAAGCGCCGACAATCGTGCGATGATAGTGGTCCCCGCACGTACTCGAACCGGCTAATTGATGATATTTTGCACACCAAGCGTCCTGGGTTTGCGCCTGAAGCAGGGCCCATCTAATGCCCAATGATTTGAAAGTCTGAACAGAGACATGAATTGTAGGCGCCGTCAATTCAGTCCCCGAGATCACACTGTCTTTTATAAACATCCTGGCATAGTTGACGAACACCGACTAAGTGAGAAATTCTGAGTTCTGATTGTTGTCACGACCCCCCCTGTATATGATTTTCACTTTTAAATAGACGACATTGCAATGTCTCTTTGACGCCGTAAGACATGTCTGACTTGCTATCCCTGTCGATTCGTCCCCTGTTCCGATGCACTATTAGTATCACCGATATAAGTCTTCATCCCCTAGTAGTAGTAGCAGGATTAGCCATGGTATGAGAGTACTACTTACAGAAAAAGCAATACAGTACAAATTTTCCATACATACTACGATGTAGTACGTACTTTGTCTGGTAAATATTACAGCGAGAGACTCACATCTTACTTACGCGCCAAATGGTTGCCAAGAATGGTGGATTAGGGGCATCAGGGTAACTAGGTTTGTAGAAACCATGCTTTGCTGTTACTGGGATATAATTCTGTTGTGCACTCTATTTGTAGCCAACGAAGTGATACTTGTCACTGACCTCCAGCCTACGAACTATATGTATCCGAATTGTTGAGTTTACAAGCTGCTTGGCAGTATTGGAATGCAAACCGCGTTTGGCACAAGTGACGGTCCACCAAGTCTACGTTGACATTATAGTGCTAATTCTAGTCACCCATAACATTCATATATTCTTTGTTAAATACCTTTTCGTTGACGTAGCACTCCCTCAGTCCGTTGCACACGTACTGAGGTGAGTACTCGTCGTTTATTATGTTCTATACTATTTTACTTACCATCCCATATAGTTATCTTCTTATAGGTACTAATAAATATACATAGTCCATTGCACACGTACTGAGTTATCTTCTTATACGAATGCCAGACGGTCTGCTTTAATTTCGATAACCATGCTGTTGTTAGGTCTAATTTTGGTGGGTTCTGAATCTGAATTCGATTGGCAAGTCCCGTGACATGGGTTGGTTAGATTTAAACTTTGGCTAACCCCATTCTGGGGTATCTCTTTTCTATTTTCTACTTACGTGTAGATTGCCTTTGACTGAGACCATCCCATCGTCCAGAACCTCTCACCCAGAAACGTCTGAATGCAGGCTTCGCTATCGATAGAAGCCTTATGCTATCACACCTCAAGTACGCGCAAAGATCAATGTGCCCGGTCACTACTTAGCGGTGCGTGTCGTCCACCTTGCTCGGGACGGACTGTTCTGACGATAATTTAGTTCGCAGTAAATATATGTTTCTGTATGCGCAATGCTCACACAACTTCGCAATACCAGGGATCCTTGTGAGACTTCACGTTAATCAACGGTTTCTTCTCTATTCAGTAACGTGTAGGCTTATCCAGAAATGATGTTACATAGATCATCCACATCATCCACAAACATCGCAGCACCGAACCTGTTTAAAGTCACTGAAATCAATGACATGAGCATACATTCTTCAAGTTGACGACAGGTTTGAACTTGAACGGCAGTTCGCACAGGGGCTTACATGGATCCGATCAATTTCAAATTCGAGGGCTCATCATAAAGGCGCGGGTGTTTATTCCTGCACGAACGCTTTCCGCATTTTTATCGCCCTTTCACATCTCCCCATCGATCAACTCACTCTATACCTTCTAATCCACGTACACATACCCTCTCAGCAATGGATTTTTGAAGAAGGTCGTCAACGAAGTCGAGAGCGCGAGCAAGACTCAGACCACCAATGGTGCCGAGTCGAACGACAAGACTGAGAACAATGCTCAGAACAATGCTACCAGTGCCATCCTTGGCGCTATCAACGGTGTCCTCGGAGGAGGCGAGAAAGGAGAGAAGAAGGAAGGTCTGTCGTATCTTTCATGGTTTATCCCTCCATCTTTTTGACGTTTAACACGTCAACTATCTTCGTTCTTCCACCCGTTGTCCCACCCTAACCGACTGCTGACATGATTACTCGCTTTCACAGATTACCTCGACAAAGGTACTTGAACTACTTAAATTCCCACTGTGCGCCCCCGCATGGCAGCATCGTTCACTAACCATACCTTAACGTTTTCGTGCCCTTTTCATGCCCCGCGTCTAGCCATTGACCTAGTTCAAGAACACGTCCTTAAAGCCGGCGACCAGTCCAACGAATCAGCCATCGAGCAATCCAAAGATGCCCAGGTCGCGAGCGCCATCCGAACGGGATACAAGACGGTCACAGGGAAGGACTTCCCATCGCCGAGAAGACTTCATAGGCATCCTAGATGGTTAACCTCTGTGTATGCTCTGCCCAAGAACACCAATAGTTATCATTTTCAAATCAATTTATTGAAACCTCGCTCTTGCCTGCCCCCATGTTCCGACAATATAGGAAATAAAACGGAGAAATCGCCACAGGCAGTCTCCGTCTCAGAGATTTACGCAATGCACATGTCGAATACGGGTTCTGTTGTCGCCTAACATCCTCCGTTCGCCAAGCGTGTCATCGTATTCAATGTACTTACACATCTGAACAACCCTGAGCGGCACTTGGTGGCGTTGTCTCTATATTCTAGTACGTATTGTCGTTGCCAGGCGTGGTAGGTTTCAACGAAGATCATTATCACTTAGACCTTGAGGAAAGACACCCTTGCCTTCTGACAAGTTGCAGGGTTGTGGAATAGCGGGAGAGAATAGTCCAGAGACCGTCAAGCCTAGGGCCAGCATCCGACATGAATGCTGTCAGGTCTGCAGCTGAGAGGGAAAATGTACGTACAACTCAATACTACTGTCGGTAATCGGTTCAGAACTCACCGGGTGACACTCGACTCGACCCAACGAGTGCCTGCGTAACCAGTATTATGTACATGAACTCAACACTATCATTTCTATTGCTATGCCCAAGTTCACCTGACTTATCCGCTCAATTACTGACCGACAATATTCATGTGTATCGATTCATGGTATTATCAAATAGTGTAGCTACTGAAGTCTAATCGACTCTGAGACAGCAGAAACAGTTGGTACAGTATTATAATGTGAAAGAAGTACTTACGATACGGCAGTTCCCTTGCTCCTATTCCAAAGTTGGCTTCTATTTCAATTTTTAATGCCTTTTTACACAATGTCATCCAATATTATAAGTATGCATGAGATCTTTTATCAATGGTACGTGTGATTTCGTTCTTCTCCCGAGTTTCTCTGTGTGTTGGTGTGTAATCTACCAACATACACTTCTTTCCTGACTCAATCTTACACTCCACAATTCCAGGCCAACCACCGCGATAGAAAGGATCCTGTACGCCAATGGATAAGAACATCTCCTTCGTCGTGCTACTTGCTGTAGCTTGGTTGACTTTCAAGCTGCTCCGTTTCGGTCGCCGGGACAAGAACTTACCACCTGGCCCGCCGACTATTCCAATTTTGGGAAATGTACACTTGCTCCCTCGCAAATTCCCCTTTCTAAGGTATGCACGACTACCTTATGCTGTTTCCACTTCGTTTCCGCTAACGGGAGATTATGAGCACAGGGCCAAGGAATATGGCGGAATTATCTCGGTACAGGTTCCTTTCATCGTAGTTGGGAGTCAATAGACTAACTCGGACGAGTAGCTCAAAGTGGTAAACGGAACTATTGTCGTGCTCTCAGACATGAGGAGCATTACAGAGCTCCTTGATGACCGTAGCGCTGAGCTGTCGTCCCGTCCTGCCTTTTCCGGCTTGGATGTTGTCACTGGGGGAAATACTTTGTTACGGCCCCTTCTGGTAAGAATCAATTGTGTCATATACACCGTATAGGACGAACCTCCACTTACCATTATGCATACAGCAAGCCATTTTTGGAAAATAAGTCGTAAAGTGATCCAGCCGATGGTGTCCCCTCAAGGTGTCCAGAAATACTTTCTTATCCAGGACGCAGAGACGACGCAGCTCCTCTATGATATTTTACATTGCCCCGAGGTAACCAAAGTTTCTTCATCCATTGCCCCAATGAGCCTGACGACACCATCGACACGAAACCTATGCCTAGGAGTTCTACAGCCACATATCACCCACAACGCTTTCGTTTATAACTTCCATCGTCTTTGGAAAGCCAACACCAAGACACGACTCGCCGGTGGCTACGTTGTTCCGAGACTTCATCCTTCAATTCTCGAAAGCGTTCTCACCTGAGGCTGCACCCGTTGACTTTGTTCCGGTTCTAAAGTATATCCCAGAGCGCTGGGCGCCTTGGAAAAAGCTTTGGAGGGATACGAGAGAGCTACAGCGGTCGTTGTACTTTGGGCTTCTTGACGATGCAGAAAAGAGAGCGAGTAGTGGGATTAAACAGAACACATTTGTTGAGAGGATTATAGAAAGACAAGCTGAACTTGGATTGGATCGGGAAACTATTGCGTATGTTCGATTCTTCCCTAATCAGTCATTATTGAACTTTTATTGATCATCTATTTTCATCTGCTCTGTTCTTTCCATTGATAGTTACATCTGCGGAGTTTTGTTGGACGGCGGATCGGAGACAACAGCTTCACATTTGAAGAACTTGTTTCTCTGTCTCGTTAAGTCTCCGGCATCTTTGCGGAAAGCGCAGAAGGAAATCGATAATGTTATTGGAGAGAGAAGAATGCCGGTTCCTAATGATATTCATAACTTGCCGTATGTGCAAGCTGTGATTAAAGAGGTTCGATGTGATCTATTTTCGACCAAATATGATTCGTTATCCCTAATGAAACTGAAAAACTTTGCTAGACACACCGTTTAAGACCTGTTGCACCTACTGCTGTTCCACATGCCCCGGTCAATGATTGCGAAGTGAGTTCCCGAGCCGAAGTCATATTGTCTTCTTTGGACTTAACATTGACCATGTTAGTATCGGGGATATACAATTCCAAAGGGAACACCCATTTTCATGAATATATGTAAGTACTCTCCGACTTTTGTGATAGGCATGATTGTGTCGCTTATAGGGCAAATTAAAGACGGCGTATTTCATGATCCAAGTGCGTATTGACTCCCCAACGATATTCGTATTTACGAACATGAGGATCCGCAGATATATTTGAACGTCCGGAAGACTTTTGGCCAGAACGCTATCTGTTGACCCCAGATGGAACCAAACCTGGGCTTCCTGAGGGCGTGGGTAACATCCGATCTACACTTCAATTTGGAAGCGGAAAGGTATGTATGACCTTGGATTTGCATATATCCCTCTCCTCTGTCACCATGACGAAGTGATGATATTTTGCAAATGTTCTTCAGAGGCTATGTCCCGGAATGCATCTTGCCAATACCAATTCCGTATGTATTCCATTCTTTTATTCTGTAACGGCTAACTGAGCATGTTGGACATCCTGATCAGAGTCTTGCTATTATGCGCCTTCTATGGGCATTCGACTTTGCCCCCATGAATGAATCAGACAGGCAACCACCGACATGGGACATTGAAAATGAATATCTTGATGTTAGTCTACTCTCTCTCTAAGTCATGACATACCGACCACTCTTCTCAATACGGCTACATTGTAGGGCATAACCTTAACTCCTAAGCCTTTCCAGTGCAAGATTACCCCACGAAGCAAAGAGAAGGTCGAGGTTATCAAAGAATGTTATGAGAGGACTGTAGTACTGGACTAGCCTCGATACTTGCGAGAGAACCCAAGCCACATCACGGAATTTTGGAGAGATATCTTAAATATAGTGGCAGGAGAGTAGATGCCACGGGTGGAGAGATTAAGCAGAGAAGTCGCTCATCGACTGTCGATGATCTCAATATGAGGGAGCTGTAATCTTCAAACAAGTGTCAAACTAGAGATACATAGGCAGTGATCTGCCATTGGAATTGGGTACGAGAACATACTTGGGAGCACGCTATTGTGAGGATTCCCAGTAGGGTCCTAGATCTTCCAGGTAACTTCATGTCCCATGTTCTGGGGATCCAGCTGAAGATACACTGTCTGCATTTTGGGAGATCGTCTGGAGCAACTTGAGCCTGTTGTGACAATCAAACTGACAAATCACATCCGAGGAAAATATGGGCCCGGTCTCCAACGCGCTGAAGCCAAGTCCCCAAACTTTTTGCAATCTTTCAGTCTTTTATTATCCTTTAAAGTCAATGTGTCCATTTGTTACCACTTCTATTTTATAACAGGTAATTCTTGATGGTTCTTGGTGATACAATTTTGCAACAAATGGAACCTGATTTCTTCCACTGACAGATACTTTCAATCTTCAAACAATGGCTAAAATTTGGTACTCATCACCTATGTGATTTGTTCCATTTATTCATAAGTATCTTTCTCTTTCTCTTTAATTCAATTTAGACATTGTTTTTAAAACATCTGACTCTTCAGTTCTGTAGTTATTTTCTGAGGTTTTAATTGATGTTGGTCTCTGTTAGTCATTGACTCTCAGCTTGGAGAAGTCTTCCCATGTCACAACCACCACTGGTCAATTTCTTGCACAATGGATTTTGGGTTTATCTCATTGTTTATATGTAGTAAGCATTTCATGGTTTACTTTCAAGCTGATATACATTGGAAGTCAAGACAAAATATTACTATCAGGCTCTTCTGTTCCAATTTCTTTTCATTAAGTTTGTCAGACTATTCCTTGCTCTGCACGACGTGGACTATACTGGCTTACAGTTTGAACTTTTTCAAAACTGGTGCCAAAAGCCTTTGATCAGTCATGGCAATTAGAGAAATCTGGTCTACAACTATGTATACTTATGCATTCAGTTTGATTTTCAGTTGTCATGTAGTCTAATATATCACAAATATACAGATTGAAAGTAATGATATATGCCCATGGAGTGGTTTCTAAGATTACAGTACACTGGCTCATAATGTATATCATCCTAGTGTATCATTCTTATTTTGTATAGGAATTGGGTGTGAGCCACATTGGAGTGTAGGGACTTGCATATATCATATAATATATAGCTTTCGGAGGTAATACCATACATATACATTATCATTAGGGATGCACACCATCACTATATTGATGGCTTTATGGGTGCCATACATACGATCACCAAACCCGTCCTGTTGGCCCAAAATTGTATTTTTATGGTACGGCCAGCAGTACTGAGGAGGATTACCTGTGAAGCACCGTATGAAGACGGCCATCATTATAATCTATTTTTATCCTATGTACATCACAGGCACTGAAGTCGATTTGAACGGGACTGATAACTAAGTCTTCAACAAGTCTACACATCAACAAAGTATACACATAGTAAATCTCTATTTTCTTGTCCCAAAGTTAAGGTGGTAGATATTTTGCACTTTAATCTACTAATTGTGCCAATTTTATGTACTAATTAATTATATGTCCATATCCCTACCATATACACTGTTTTCAGCCGTATTGGTACCTGTACCATCCTGTTGAGGTAAAAAAAATTTCAAGTCGGCTACGGTATATGGGTAGCCCATATCCCATAACCCAACCATTGTTTTACGGCTGTATACCATATATGGTACGGTGTGCATCCCTAATTATCATGGATCCAATTCTGGCAGGTTTTGATATAAAAGTGTTGCAAATTAGGCCAATATCTCTATAGAACTAACCAGAGTAGTTACTTTTGGTGTCAATTTACTTATACAATAATAGGAAGGCAATTCAAGTCATATAAATTCTATTTACCATAGCCAAATACTTGTTTTTGTGGCTTTTACCTTTCTACACATATCCATATAGAAGCTTCAACCAAGTCACATATCATATAAGCCTTGTCAATATTATTCCTAAAGCTTGAAAAAATATCTGGAAGAATTTAAAGCACTTTGTAAAGGAGTCAGTGCAGAAAGCCAGATAAAGGAAGTTTTGACAAAGTCGGATCTTTGTTTTAAGCGGAGTTACACAGGTGATGTAACATAGTCACACAAGTCACACAATGCCATGATGCATACTGGTCATATGCCGGGAACCTAGTCCTTTTTTATGACACCATCCGAACCCATGTCAGGAAGTTCTTATGTAATCTTCGGAGCTTGAGTTATTGTCACATCTAGTAGACACAACAATGCAGATATTTCAAGCCTTTTGAAAGGTATGGCACATTTCTTTGGCCCGAATAATAGATGGTTTAAATTTTGTGTCAAGAGGACACTGCTGGGACCAAAAATTCTGCAGAATGCAGATTCCATGCAAAATCAGTTGTTGTGACACAAAGTATTGTAATTTGCAAAATGAATAATTTTAAATCAAATCTGCCTTGAGCAAAAGACAATAAGAACTGTAACAGAGATTAAAGTTCTACCTGAATATGGTAATTTGCAGAATATATGATTTCGCATATTGCAAGAACACAATAAAATGATAAATTCTGCACTGGCAGACAAATTTTATTTTTCTCAGCCACTGCAGAATTTATCATTCTTATTGTGTTCTGCATTGTAAAATAGTGTGTTTTGCAAATTGCCATATTTAGGTAGAACTTTAATCTCTGTTACAGCTCTTATTGTCTTTTGCTCAAGGCAGATTTGATTTAAAATTATTCATTTTGCAAATTACAATACTTTGTGTCACAACAACTGATTTTGCATGGAATCTGCATTCAGAATTTTCAGTGCCAGCAGTGGGAGGGAGTTTACGGCAGCTTTCATTCCGGTGCAGACTGAGCAGAAAGTCGCTTACATAATCTTTGACTTTGCCTTGAGCCGGACGCATGGGTGTCCAGCACTTCTACATCTGTTTGAGGGCTCTCAAAAATTTGCATGAATGTTCATTGACACCTTATAAAAGTTTCTCTCTCCAGATTGTCTTTATAGATCTCGTCCTTGTCAAGCAAAGTGCGCACGATCCTATTTTCAAAGTCCGAAGATTATATGACAACTTTCTGACACGGTTCGGAGGGCGTGGTAAAAAACAGACTTCATATATCGTGAGCCGTAGGGTACATCACATATATCGAAGTCTGTCTAGGAAAGACTACCGGGAACCGATGTAATACATTATGACTCTGAGCCAGTGTGCTGTATGTAACAGATAAACCGCAGTTTCTTCTTTCAAGATCCACACTCATATAAGGTGGCGATCATTTTGTACTCGTCGCCTAACGAACGTAGTACCTACTCGACGTACTACAATTTGTTCTAATAATACCTACCCCTCTCTTTCCCATACTGGGACGTATACATGCAAGTGTAAGTATATATGACCTGCTTCGGATTGTGAGGGCTCCATTTACGTTCATTCGGTTTTTAAGCCCTCTGTGTGGTCAACATTCAACCCCCGGATGCTAGCTCGGTCGTTTCGTCTTCAGTAAATTGCCCAATCACCTCCTACTTGCCCTCAATGGATCCTAGAATTCTGTCACTTATGGTATTTAGCTTTGTATGGTTAACCTTCAAGCTGCTACGCATCGGTCGGCGAGACTCAAATTTGCCACCTGGACCTCCAACCATTCCGATTTTAGGGAACATACACTTACTCCCCGTAAGATTCTCTTTCCTCAAGTATGCGCAACACACCTTGCTTTGTGTTATTGTCGCTCGCTCATCGTATTGTAATGAACCAGATTCACAGAGTGGGCGAGGGAATATGGAGGGATCATCTCGGTACAAGCTCTATAATCTACCTCAAAAACGAATAAAAAGACTGACTTGGGAGATGAGCATAGCTTAAAGTGGCAAATGGGACGATAATTGTTCTTTCAGACATGAAGAGCGTGAAAGAGATCCTTGACGACCGCAGCGCCGAAACTTCATCCCGTCCCTCCCTTTACGCTGCGGATGTTGTTACGGAAAAAAGTACATCCCATTGGCAAATCCCGGTCAGTACTGTCTAGTCATAGACAGGGTGGTATATTTTCTGAGATCTATTATACAGATAATCATGTCTGGCGAATGGGTCGTAAAGCAATTCAACCATTAGTGGCTCCTCAGGCTGTCCTGGCACACCTTCCCGTTGCGGAAGCGGAGACAACGCAGCTTCTACACGACATTATCCACGACCCCGAGGTAGTTGTTGTCCATAGAACACGCTCATGAATCTGACACTAATTCTACAGGAACTTTGTCACCATGTCTCACGTTATACATTCTCCTTCATAGCTTCTGTAGTTTTCGGAAAGTCTGCTCCAAGACACGACTCACCGGAGCTCACGCATTTCAATGACTATATGCGTCACCAATCGAGTACGGTCTCTCCCGAAGCTGCGCCCGTCGACCTTATTCCAATTCTGAAGTACGTCCCCGAGCGATGGGCACCGTGGAAGCAGCTTTGGAGGGAGACACGAAGACTACAACGTTCTTTATATTTTTCTTTTCTTGAACACGCGGAGAAGAAGATTAAAAGTGGAAGCAAGGGCGGCACGTTTATTGAGAATATTTTGGATCGCCAAGAAGAACTCAAATTGACTCGGGAGATGGTCGCGTAGGTATCAATTGTGCATCTTACTTCTTAGTTTCACTTATAATTCCCGTTCTAGTTACATTGGCGGAATTCTTATAGATGGCGGGGCGGATACATCGGCTTCACTTATACAGTCTTTAGTCCACTGTCTCATCCGGTCACCTGCATCCTTACGAAAAGCTCAAAAAGAAATTGACAACATTGTGGGTTATACAAGACTGCCGCTTGCCAGCGATATTCCAGCTGTACCATTCGTTCAAGCGCTAATAAAAGAGGTTAGATGAAACATGCTTATTTCGAGTTGCTGTTCCGAATATTGACCAAAATCTGAGCCAATAGGTGCATCGTGCGAGACCAGCTGCCCCGACTGGCATTCCCCATGCTACAAGCGATGATTTTGAGGTGTGTTAAATAGTTCAAGTGTTCGTCGTTTTATTGAACTATCGACGACCCCTAGTATCGAGGATACCTTATTCCAAAGGGCGCTCCGATTATAATCAATGTGTGTAAGTTACTCACACCCGAAAATTCGTATTATTATCTGCTCATGAAACTCGCAGGGGGATAATGCATGATCCAGGTACGTATTTATTTCATGTATCCGAGCTACTTTCGTGAACATTAGTATCGATAATTATGAAAATCCACAGATCTTTTCGATCGACCAGACGAATTTTTGCCGGAGAGGTACATGTTAACACCTGATGGGACGAAACCTGGGCTAGACAAAGACTTCACCATCCGTTCTAGTCTTCCGTTTGGGAGTGGAAAGGTACGATATGGCTCTTTCTCTCCATTTGTGCACCCGTAAATTCATTGCAATCCGCCAGAGACTCTGCCCGGGTATGCACCTTGCTACTACGAACTTGGTATGAAGTCAGTCAATTGCTCCACCGTAAAGTACCCTGAATCAAGGTCATAGACTCTGGCCGTTATGCGCCTTCTTTGGGCGTTTGATTTTGCTCCTCTTAACGGCTCAGTTCCTCAATCTGGTATTTGGAACATGGAAGATGAATATATCGATGTAAGTCAATTTCACGTCATGGAGATTACCGAGTAGTACTTAGTGCGCTTCTGAACACGGCTATAGGGCCTAACTTTCACCCCTAAATCTTTCAAGTGCAAAGTTACCCCACGAGATAAAGAGAGGGTGGAGGTTATCGAAGATTACTACAACAGGATTACGCATGCCGATTAGCGTCGACGTTGTGGCAGAGAGCAAGTCATGACGCTGGAGTGTGGGTGGATTCATTGAATAGTTTCGATTGACTAGTTTCTGGTTTCTGAATGATTTCGTAGAAACGCCCCTAATGCGGGCTTCCGGATATATTCGTACATTTTTACAGCTCCGCTCCAATGTTCTTTTCGCTCATATATTGGCCCAATCCAATCTTGAGAGCTATATGTAGTGTACTTCTACCAGTTTTTTTCTGTACAACAGTAATGATTTAGAACATAAATCATAAAATGAGGGATTTTCTTTTAATTTTGTCGAATCCCAATCGAATCCTTCTATGGATCTGGCTTGGATCCGGCGGTCATCCTAATGTAAATTACGTAAATGTCACACCCCGCCATGATTCGTACTACGCTCAACAACCGCAACGTTCATCTAGCTCCTGGGCCCAATACATAATTTGTCTGGAATTGGAAACGTTAGTATGTCCCATCCGCTTTTAATAAATTACATGCTGTACGGGCGTACTTACTCGATTTACAATTCTCCATTTCACATAGTACGTCGACGAATGTACATAAACCTCGAGTAGATTTCTATACCCTCACCACCGCACTGGGATATCTGCCACCACGCTGATCAACTGAATCCTGAGACTTCTGCATCCTCTTCACTCTCAACTGTAGCCATTGGAATTTTGACACTGCGAACATCAAAGACAACAACCCTTAATCGGTGTGATAGTTCAGCGCAATCAGCCATTGTCATAGGCCAAGACGTATATTTAGGGAACGTTATCCGAACTTAGCTGACGCCAACCTGTGGGTGCGTGATATTCAAAGATAGCATGCATCAGCCACGCTTCCAGATACCAACAGGCATTCCCGAGAGCTGCCATAACAAGTTCTTTGAACTAGTACGTTCAGGACGGCGATCAAGGCTGACGCGTTACTCGTCCCCCAAAGCCAATTACGTTTGTACTATTCATTCCTTCTCTCCCTCTCCACTCCATTCTATTTAAACACTATGAGGACTGATTTTGGTGAAAAAGGACCCCACTGGTTCATCACGTTAATCCGTCTTGAGGTCCTCTTTCTGTGCTCAGCGTTGAGCCGCAGGTTGCTACATCTCAAGTCCGCTACCACTGTTAATTAACGCCCTCTTGGTCAATGGATCCCAGGCTTACCTCACTGGTCGTACTTGGTGTTGCTCGGGTGACGTTTAAGCTACTAAACACTGGCCAGCGAGACAAAAAGTCTATCACCTGGCCCTCCAACCATCCCTCTTTTCGGAAATATACACTTGCTCCCGCTCAAATTCCCTTTCTTTAAGTTCGCGGAACCGCCCTTTCTTGCCTGTTTTCTTTCTCGCTCATTGTATCATAACGTACCAGGTTCACAGAATGGTCCAAACAGTATGACGGGATCATGTCGGTACGAGCTTTATTTGTTTCAGGGATGAGTAACTAGACTGACTTTGGAGATGTACTAGCTGAAAGTTGCGAATGAGACAATCATCGTAGTTTCAGATGTGAAAGTCGTGAAGGTGCTCCTTGACGACCGCAGTAGTGAAACGTCATCCCGCGCTTTCTTTTATGCTTTAGATGTCGTCTCTGGCGGAAATTACTTTGCTTTGGCATCTTCCGGTGAACGCAGTTCTCGTATGCACCGGGGTGATATGTACACTGACACTAAAATAGATAACCACTTCTGGAAAATGGGGCGCAAAGCGATACAACCTTTGTTAGCTCCTCAAGCCATCCAAGGATATATTCCAATCATGGAGACTGAAACAACATAGCTCCTCTACGATACCTTGCATAGTCCCGAAGTATTTTTCTTTCTACGGTATGAAATTCTGATATAACAATCGCAGGACTTCTGCTCTCATGTCTCTCGCTCTACGTTTTCGTTCATAGCTTCGGTTGTTTTCGGAAAATCTGCACCGAGGCACGACTCGCCGGAACCCACGCAATTCCGCGAATACATGCGACAACTCTAGAGGGTGGTATCTCCTGAGGCTGTCCCTGTCGACCTGATCCCTATTCTCATGTACGTTCCGGAACGATGGGCACCTGGAAGCAGCTTTGGCGGGAAACACGAAAATTACAGCGAGCTCTATACTTCTCCCTATTGGAACACACGGAACAGAAAGTCAATAACGGCAATAGGAGCATTAATTTCATTGAAAATATTTTGGATCGACAATCCGAACTAGGATTAAATCGAGAAATGACCGCGTATGTTTTCGATTTGAGTCATGTCTTTTAAATTTAATCACCCTTTGGCGGAACGGACACGTCTTCAACGCTTATACTATCTTTGGTCCTCTGTCTCTTGAAGTCTCCTGAAGTTTTACGAAAGGCTCAAGATGAAATTCATACTGTTGTCGGCAATAAAAGACTTCCAGTCTCCAGTGATATTAATGCCTTGCTATATATCCAAGCAATGATAAAAGATTGATCCGGCGTCTTTTATTGTATCGTTGACAAAGGACATCCACAGACACATCGTACGAGACTTACTGGCCCCACTGGTATCCCCATGCTGCAATTAATGACTGTCAAGTGAGTGAATATTTTCCAGAAGTTCTTCTTTGGCTTCATCATTCTCAATGACTCCAGTATCGCGGATAACACATTCCCAAGGGTGCTCCCATTCTCATCAACGTATGTAAGTAGATGAGAGTGATCGATTCATGTTGTAGTTTGCTCACAGTATCCGAAGGGGGGAAATGCATGATCCAGGTACGTCCTATTCTACGACAATATTCGCACTCATAACAGTCAGAATAAAGATCTCTTCGAACGCCCTGATGAGTTTTGACCGGAGCGGTACCTGTTGACTCCTGATGGGATAAAACACAGCCTTAATAAAGACTATACTATCCATTCCACCTTTCCGTTTGGAAGTGGGAAGGTACATATGCCTTATTCCATGTGTGCCTCTTCCCATTGACAATATGCAATTTCTGTAGTGCCTCTGCCCTGGAATGCACCTTGCCACTACGGATACGGCATGGTCAATACCCCAATCCCATCTCGCAGCTATGTTATGGAAATATTTCACAATCCAATTACAGCCGGAAGCTGACGAAGTGCTCACAGTCTCTCAGAATTTGCAAAATATAGGTACAGTACACCTTCTCATAATGTATAATGTCGGGGCGGAGTATTTTGCCATGTATTATTATATTTATTCATGACTATGTTGTGTGACTACTGTGACTACGTGACATTTGATAAGGTTATCTGCTGGGAAAGAAACTGTCCAATGTTGTCTGCGTCGCTTTTTGTGACTGCTCCTTCATAAAATGAATCCTGTAGCTTTGAATATACTTTGCAAGGTTGAGAGAGCCCTCAAACAAGCCATACTTTATGCAAAGGCTCTCCATTTGTTGGCATAAATCCAATGTGAGGCTGCAGGCATGTTGACAGCTTTGTGGGATTGCAGTGAAAAAATACAGGAAAGGGTGAGGATGGGAATTTATATCTCCAAAGTGGCCTGTAGAATATTCTAGAACCAAAACCCATCCAATTATACACTGTTTTGGCCTTAAAACATTGTACATAGTAATGCATAAGTACCAAAAAGGCTATACATTATACATTATACATTATACAGAGGTTCCTGCGTCCCAACGTGGTTCCCACCCATATCCTATACAATATAAGATTTATGCACTATGATCTTATGCATTATGAATAGGTGTACTGTAATCATTCTCCAAAAGGTGTAAATTTGGTTCAGCTTCAAAGGATTTCTCACTCCGAGCACGATGACTTCGGTAAACATTTTATGCATCTATGAAACCCGAAACTCTACTGACCAATGCCATGATGAGTAGATTAAGTGTCGGCGTCTCTGGCTGGACTGCTCAACTATAAGCCGTCGGAAGACCACACGCATAACTTGCCGTCTCTGTGCCGCAGCACGGCCAAATTTTGCCGTCACAGCCATTCAGTGCCAATTTTACGGATATTCCTAATCGACGTCTGTCTTCTCGGAGCTCGGCCAAACTCAGCGTTCTCGCCCCACTCACTGCATTCTGGATCTCCGTCAGCACCGTGTAGCTCACCTATTCATCAGCCTAAGGCAGTACTTTTCATTCTCTGATCGATCTAACAAGTTTCAAAGCATTCATGAGTAAGATGTCAGATTCTTCAGTTATATTTACCGCCTTGCGTCTTTGAATTTGGCGTAGATTTACATCTCTTCCACTTGGATCCTTCCGCAAGCTTCGCTCTTCTTTGCACTTTTGGATTGACGAGGGCAATCAATGCGTGAGTAATCGATGCTTGTGACCTGTTCTCCCCGCTCGCGACGGCGGAGGTCCGCCTTTTCGACGATGTGAAGGTACGGTGAAAAAATAACCCGATGACTTGCGTACGATGAGACCGGATTTTCATAGAATTATCATGAACCCTACTCGGATTGGCCGAGACCGGGGCCAATCCATTGGGCACACGGGGAACATATGCCGATCTCACCCATGTATAGATGACGTATTTTGGGTATATATACGAGCGTATTCACTCTCTGTGCTTCCCATCCTCAAAACCTCGAGCTTCAGGCCTTCAGACTCACTACATATAACAATATCAACCTCGACTCCTAATATCACAATGAAATTCACGAGCATCACGACCCTCACCTCTCTCCTCTTCGTCGCCCTCTCTTCCAACGTCTCTGCACTGCCGACCGTAAACACCTTGGAGCAAAGAGATGTTTTCGTCCCTCCAATCTTGGACCCGCATGCCGGAACGGTGTGGACTTCAGGTGAAAGCCGCCTTGTTACCTGGTAGGTCGTAAGCAGTATTCTGTTTCTTCATACTCAAATTTCGACGATCAGGGATACCTCTAACCATCCGGTTAACATCACCAACAAGCTTGGCAGCATCTTCCTTCGCAAAGATAATCGCATAACACCATGTTAGTCGTCGTTGCTCCCATCGGATACATGATCTTTAGTAGCTGATCTCCACTTCTGATCGCATTGAATAGTGATCCTTGCACAGAACTTCGATATCCTCCAGGGACAGGTCCAGGTTACTGTCCCTCTTGTAGTCGAAGCAGACGACTATTCGCTTGTCTGTGAGTCATAATCTTAAGTTGATTTGTTGAAAAACTTATGCTCACCCTGAATCTGAATGGAATCGTACAGTGTTCGGTGATTCCGGAAACTTCTCGCCAAATTTCACGATTAAGGGATCCGGTGTTCAGTTTTAGTTTTGATTAAGGAACATTGATGCTCCACTGGATGCTGAACAGACTTTAACGAACGACAATCAATAAAAGAATCTTAACGCGTCGATGTATATACTCTTGATTCACATATCGCTTACTTTACTTACTTATCACCAATGATCACGGACTCTGGCACAATCACTTTATTGTAAAACACTTACGTATTTCGTTCAAATACATTGGGGCTTCGTTCAGATATTCTGACTTGTCTTACATATTATATACTACATTTAGTGATAACAAACTTTCAAGCGAAAACATCCTTCAAAACTGCGATGACTTGGGCGATTATCGATTATCCGTTAACCAGAGTGTGCGCGTGACCATATCGAATGCCGATCACACACAAAGGCGGAAACATCCGCAGCCTACCCTAATGAACATTGCGGAGCTTGAACTTAAGGGCTGATTGACCAGAAATACAATGGCCGGTCGAGCGCCCCTTCTGTTCAGTGTTCAAACGTTCAACGTTCATTACTTGCAACCACAACCTTGAAGTTCACTCCTTTCCCTCCCTCGCTTCTGTCTTCTGTGTTTTAATCCCAGCTGAAAAAGCCCAGCCCGGCGTCGAAAACGACAACGATGACAATGGCATGGGTGCCAGGTGTGCCAGTGCCGAGTGTGCTATTATCCTGGGTCCTGGGTAGTGGCGTCGCGACTGGGCTACGTAGCGTACCTGTAATGCTGAGACTGGTGCCTCTGAATCTTTGGAGAGATTGGACCGTGGATTGGCTGTGATTGCGTGCCATGATTAGCATGTCGCCACCGCCACCGCCATCGCCATCGCCATCTCCTTCGCGGGAGTTGCGAGATTACACGCCCGTGGAAGTGGCGATCGCGCAAGCATTGGTAATGGTCTTTGACGATATGGGGAGCATATTGACAATGGATGGATGGATGGATTGCTAAGGGTATCGCGTTGCGAGCATTATGACACTAGCTTGTTTGTGCGCGACACGCGTTTGACTGCGAATTGCTGACCATTTCCCTTCATAGGTCATCCACCAGCCACCTATCTACACTTTACCTATATTCTGTCGTCGACTTAGTCCCTCCACCTATACGCTTCACTCGCCCCGTAACGCTCGTCCATATGGTGCACACTGCCCTTGTTTTCGTCGCTGAACGGACAGCCATCGAGGGAATTAAGTTCTCCTTTTTATGTGCGTTGTATACGAACCATATTGCAAAAATTTACCTTGTGGACGAGCGGTGAACTTGCAGAGGCGATGAATGTTTTGGGGTCTTGGCGCATCTTTTGAATCGACTGGATGATCATCCTGAATGTGATAGCTAGCCACCGGATCGACACACAGCCCCCGATCCCTTCTTCCATGTCAAATTCTGTTACGGGTCGGAGTCCTGACCGCTCGCTGTGGACACCTAACTCGATCTTCTTTAAATGGAATGGACACTGTGATTTCATCGCACCTTTGTTTATTTTCATGTTCAGAGGAGAAGATCTGATACTGAAATGATGCAGAAGACGAGTGGACAAGGGTTCATCGATCCAATTTCTGGTATTTATTGGGTCATACTTCGTTTTCTGCGTGCAGGTGTCTTCTTTCTTATTCAAATTGCTCTCTGTTCTTCAACGTCACGTCGCTTGTCCAGGTGTTCCGGGTCAGATCCACTGCCAATTTCTGCCTTCATATTCAGGAGTTGGAATCCAATAATTCAGGGTCATGACGCATGATTCAAAGACGGTTTTTCTATTCTCTACTTGGCTATTTTGCAATGTGCGCAACACAATGATGTTACTATGCCCATACGCGCAGCGCTCTTCGCGCCTTGGTCTGGCCTTTTCATGCCTTCGATTTGTCCCATTTCAAACTTGACATCTTTTGATCATTGATCATTGATCCCCCGAGTGTCTATGCGGCTTGGGCATGAGATCGCTTGATCTGGTGTCCCTGTTAATCCACATTGCCACTGTATGGAGGTACCCGTTCTATTGGGGTCTAATGATTCATGATGGTATGTAATAACGCTAGTTATTTGCACATCGCGCATACAGTGTATTTATTTGTATCATAGCTCACAACGCAGGGCAACCTTTTCATTCTACAGATGATTACATTCATCCTCTACCCTTGTATATATTTATTCGACGTGAGCGGCACGACATGGCATGTGGTGGTGTACATACACTCCCGCTCCCGCAGTCAGACCTATCTTTATCTACATGGCTTCCCAGCCAACGCACGCGCCATACACATATGACTGTCCTACAATCCACGTGCACAAGTATAATGCCTCCTCTCGATATTGAGATCGTGGATAACCATATGGCAGCAGCTGTGCGCATATCATGTAGTATAGGTCACGTCATGTCATATACATCAGGATTTTAGATATTCATGAGTTCTTTGTAGAGGTATAATTAGGGTTGTAAAATATTCCAAGTATAGGTTAACTTTCACCTTTAAAAAAAAAATTATTTGCGGAGGAGACCTGTATTGACTATAATAGCATAAATACGTGACAATCTATAAAGTTGCCTTGAATTGAGTGGGCGCAGAATTCAAAGTAGCTTTGTAGAGGAATATATGCCCATGATTGCTCTACAAAGATCCTTTGAAGTTGAAGTACAAAGAAATTTATAGATTGTCACGGACTTGTGATCTTGAGGACAATTCAGGCTTCCCCACATATAAAATACTTTTCAAAGTTCACAATTGATTTATAATTCAAATATTTTACGACCCTTGTTATACCTCTACAAAGGACACCTGGATATTAGAGCTCTCGACGTGATAACATAGCATCGCATCGCAGCTCTCAATATACACTACCTCTTCCTCTTCCTCTTCCGAGTTGTCTCCCCACTCCCACTCCCTTTCTCATTTACCAGCTTTCCCTGCCCCAGCGTAAGTCATGCCCATATGACATTCTTATCGTACATATGCACAAAAATGTTCTGTTCTCTGACTCAGAGAAGTCGTTTGACGTCAGTCAGAAATGATTAACTTCAGAATAGTTTAAATTTGAACGGAAGATCATACAGGGGCATTCAGGTTCTGTCAGGGCCTGCCTGGGCGCTTCAGGGGTAAGATCAACCCCACAAATTTCAAATGCGAGGGTCATTATATCCATATTCGGAGTATTAGCCTTGGCGCAGGGCATAGCAAAATATAAAAGGCGCGGGTTGCCTCTGCATAAAAACTTTCGCATTAACTCTCTGCAATCTGAACACCTATCGATTGACATACCTTATCTTCCCAATTTTCATTCAATTTCACACGCAACATTACCCTCACGGAAATGGATTTCTTAAAGAAGGTCGTTAACGAGGTGGAGAGCGCGAGCAAGACCCAGGGTAACTCCGCCGAGTCTAACGGAAAGACTGAGAACAACGGCACAAGTGCTATCCTGGGCGCTATTAACGGTGCCCTGGGAGGAGGCGAGAAGGGAGAGAAAAAGAAGGTACGACTTTCTCCTTACGCCTCGCGACCACCGTCAAATCGTCAACTATACTCGTTCATCCTCCACTTTTAATTTTGAACGAGGGTTAACGCTGTTTATTTCCTTCACAGATTACCTTGATAAAGGTACATAAACCTCGGTTAGATCTTCATCACGCACCCCTCCCGCCGTATCGCCGTCCCAATCTCTGCCGTACAGACTAACTAAATATTCCTTTCTCTGGGCCCGTATCATCGCCCATTCTTCACGTCTAGCCATCGACCTTGTCCAAGAGCACGTCCTCAGTGCTGGCGATCAATCCAACGAATCAGTGATTGAGCAGGCCAAAGACGCACAAATCGCAAGCGCCGTCCGAACAGGATACAAGACTGTGACTGGGAAGGAGTTCTATCGCTGGGAAGACCATCTAGTCATCCCAGTAGATGTCGGCGTATATTCAACTCCGGTACACCAGTGGTTATACAGTCGAATTTAATTTATACCGACCACATTCCCATGTTTTTACGTAACGGCAAAATCTGTGAGCAAAGCTTGTACATATTAGCTGGTTATGAAATCCTTATTCGGGTGGTAATTCGCTTCTAACATTTATAGCGTCGATCATCTTTCACTCGCTCGGGGCCACTTTGTTTGTCCCGTTGTTATCTCTACTTCTGTTATGCCTATATTATCAAGTATATAAAGCGTGTTCAATGGCTTTCAATCGTCATCTTTTATATTGACTCCTATTCCGTCTTAGGTCCTCTCTGCGGTCGACTGCAAGTAGTGAATTGCTGTCTTACTTCAGGATCAACCCTCACGTATCCCAACTGTCTTAATTACTTCCTCTTTCTTAATGGACCATAGGTTCTTTTTCTGATCATATTTGGTCTTTTCTGGCTTATCTGCAAGATCGCCCGTTTTGGTCGTCGAGACGAAAAGCTACCACCCGGACCTCCAACCATCCCGATTTTGGGGAACATACACTTACTCCCGCTTCAATTCCCGTTTCTTAAGTTCGTAAATCTGTTCCTATGCGTCTAACTTGACTGCTCATCGCGATATAACAAATTAGATTCACGGAGTGGGCAAAAGAGTATGGCGGGATTATATCGGTACGATTTCTTTTCACCGTTACCACGGACTACTAGACCAATTCGGGCTATGTAGCTCAAAGTAGCCAACGGAACAGTGATCATAATATCGGACATGACCATTGTGAAAGAGCTCCTCGATGAGCGCAGCCACGAAACATCATCCCGTCCTTCCTTATACGCTGCAGACGTCGTCACAGACAAAAATTACTTCGCTTTGGCAACTTCAGGTATAGTAAATATTGTCCCAGTATAAACAGGATCTCATTCCCACCTACACACCACTCGAATAGATAGTCACATCTGGAAAATTGGCCGTAAAGTAGTCCAACCATTGATGGCGCCTCAGGCCGTCCAGGCACATCTTCCTGTTGTGGATGTGGAGACGAGGCAGCTTTATATGACATTTTACATCACCCCGAGGTACGCAGTGACTTTCTCTACTTTTATCGCCTTGGAATCTCTGACGTCAATGCTACCCCAGGAGTTCTGCTCTCATGTCTCCCGGGCTACACTGTCTTTTGTGACCTCTGTCGTTTTTGGAAAGCCTACACCAAGACACGACTCGACAGAGGCATCGTTATTCCGTGCCTACATGCGGCACTTCTCGCGAACAGTAGCTCCAGCGGCTGCCCCTGTAGACCTCGTTCCGCTTCTTAAATACGTTCCCGAACGATTGGCGCCTTGGAAGCAGCTTTGGAGGACAACGCGACAGCTACAGAAATCACTATACTTTTCGCTTCTAGAATATGCCGAAGAAAGGATCAGCACTGGGCATAGGAGTGGTACCTTAATTGAAAGTATTATAGACAAACAAGTAGAGCTAGGGTTAAGTCGGGATATGATTGGGTAAGTATCTACACTCGATTTGCGTGTAATTTAAACTGATTATCTACAACCCAGTTACATTGGCGGAATTATGCTTGATGGAGGAGCAGAAACATCCGCATCGCTTATTCAGTCTTTGGTCCTCTGTCTCATTGACTCTCCTGAATCGTTGCGCAAGGCCCAAGATGAAATTGACAATGTGTTGGGAGATTTAAGGTTTCCGGCCGCTCACGATATCCAGTCCTTACCGTATGTCCAAGCTATGATCAAAGAGGTACGGCAAGTCCAAATTTGTCTTCTCGTTATTATAATTCTGTTCAATGACCCCGATAGGTGCATCGGCTGAGACCTGCTGGCCCCGCTGGCATCCCTCATGCCACGAGAGAGGATTGCCAAGTGAGTGGGTCGCTTTATTAACATATATTTGTATCCATTATGCAATCTTTGTAACGTAGTATCGGGGATATACTATACCTAAGGGTACTCCAATTCTTACCAACGTCTGTAAGTTTCCCACATCGAAGTGTTTGCACTTGCAACTGATCATTACCTTTGAAGGGGGATATTCCATAACCCAGGTATGTGATTCTTATATTGCAGTGACGATTTTTGTATGATATCAATACTGCAAACTTGAAGATCTTTTCGAACGTCCGGAGGAATTTTGGCCAGAACGGTACCTACTGACCCCTGATGGAACCAAGCCAGGGCTTGAGAAAGGCTACACCATCCGTTTGAGCCTTCCGTTTGGAAGTGGCAAGGTAGAGGATGGCTCACTTCCCCCTTTCCCGCTCATAGACTGATGATTCACGACTTCTGTAGAGACTTTGCCCCGGAATGCACCTCGCCACTACAAACATAGTACTTCTTATTTTTCTAGTTGACGTGTCTTACACTAACTGACAATTATAGAGTCTTGCAGTCACGCGCCTTCTTTGGGCATTCAATTTTTCTCCCATAGACGGCTCGGTTCCTCGATCTGAAAAATGGAGCCTTGCAGATGAATTTATTGATGTCAGTGAACTTCTGTACAGTGTACCAAGCTTTCTGACTTCAGCTTTATAGGGCATTAACCTTAGCCCTAAACCATTCAATTGTAAGATCACCCCACGGAGTAAAGAAAAGATTGAGGTTATAGAAGAGTGTTATAGTAGTATTTAAAATATGGGCTTGCGACCCTTGTCTTGAGAGTTCGTTGGTACATACCACTGCTGGCGCTGATCGCTGTATGTCTGACATACACAAATTATATATATGACTTATGTAATAATTGATGTATGTACATATGGTATGCAACAATTATATTTAGAAATAATACATCAATCAGACATATATTGTGTTCAGTGGCTGTATGTTAAACAAACCCTATTTCTGTTTCTAAGCTGTAAGTACATAAAATACCAAATAGACAGAATAGCTGTATATAATTACTGTATGTTTTACATACAAATATTGTGTATATAATTGCTGTATACAAACATCACTTTTGTAAATAAAACTTACAGTTGAAAAACAGAGTTTTTGTTTGTTTTACTACCAGAATTTGTGTATATAATTGCTGTATGTCAACCTTACACCAAAATATACAGTATTTGACTTGCTGAGCAAGTTGATGAGTGTGCAAAGAATTCACATTTTGAGTGCAACAGTGACTCACACATGATAATAAATGATTGAATATATAAGTATCAATTCACTTTGGCCTTGTTGTTTATAAAGGGTTAACTAAATAGATCTTTGCACTCTGTAGTCAGTAAAATATACGTCTTTATCACATCAAATGGACTAAATTGAATGAACTGCGAGTTGATAATAAAGTAGATTCAATTGTTTAAATGTCATGTGCGAGTCACCATCGCACTCGAAATGTGAATTCTTTGCACACTCATTGACTTGCTGAGCAAGTCAAATACTGTATGTTTCAGTGTAAGTTTGACATACAATAATTACATACACAAATTCTGTTTGTTTTACTAACAGAAGTTCTGTTCTTTAACTGTAAGTTTTATTTAGACAAGTTATGTTTGTATAACATACAGCAATTATATACGCCTATTTTGGATCTTTGACAAACAGCCAAAGAGAACTTGAAATTATGTTTATTCAGGTGTTTATTTACTTACAGCTTAGAAACAGAAATTGTGTTTGTTCAAAATACAGCCAAAAAACAGAATATATGTCTGATATCTGTATTATTTCTAAACATAAATGATATATGTCATACTTACATCAATTCTTATATCAGTCATGTATATAAATTGATGTATGTCAGACATACAGCGGTCAGCGCCAGCAGTGTACGATATTTGACTTAATTCAGGGTTGCCGAAAACTCATTCCCTCCGCATATACCGGCAATATCTCAAATATAAACTGTGGAGCTATCCTATCTTCATATTAATCTTCTGTGTGCGGCCATTCCTCTCAAGGTTTCTCGATCTTAATATCCTCCGCCACTTCGCTGATTCCTCAAAGATGTCGACATCTCTCAGTAGTGGGTGGGCCATTCCCCTCATGGTGAACGATCAAAGGCTCACCCTTATTTTGGGTATCAGTGCTTTGTGGATCTACATTCATGCAATATGACATGGTCGAGACCTCATCGACATTTCTATGGATATGGCGGCCGCCCCTAAGTTAATTACGTAATCGTTACTCGGACCTCCTCCGCTTTCTTCGCTTATCTGTGTATATGTCGGTCACAAACCGCTGCCTTCGAATCCCAATCGAATTCACCTCCTTTATTTTTGTTGCTCATTCTCAGCGAATTATCTCGCGACATAATTTTTCTGTGCACACCAATATGGATGGTTACTGCGTCAAACTCTACGACCACGGGACGACAGTGCTGACGGCTACTGGCGGTTTGGAGACCTCATAAGCTCATGCTCCTATTCATCACTTGCTTAGTGACGTGCATGATTATCTCCTTGAATAGTCAGGCGGGTCTCTGTTCATCGAAGAAGAGGTGATATAATTGAATTTACTATTTACCGATCATAGTTAAGGTATGTATATGATGCCCTTATCTTCCGCGTATAGCTATTTATCGAAAGATATGTAAACCTCCCAGCACATCTCGACCATTTACGTTGAAGGCCTCCGTATATTTAGCCTGCCATTTGATCATTTTTCCCTTGATGTGCAGACAGGATTCCCTTTCAATAACCGCTCCGCAGCTCAACAACGTTCATCTAGATTACCTGCAATCTTCGGTTGTTCCACCTTTTTGGCTTTTCATGGTATAACAGGGTTCTGGAACGATTTAGACTGGGGTAGCAAATATTTACCCGGAACAAGTACTTTTGGTTTTCAAAATTTGTGCAGAACGGCGATCACTCATGCATTACTCGTCTCCCGATGGCAATTACGTTTATTATTCATTCATACCTCTCTCTTTCTGTCATTTCACTCTATTTAGATACGATTAGGACTGTTTCTCGTGTAATACCACCCCGCTGATTCGTCACTATAATCCGTCTTGAGGTCCTCTCTGTGCTCGACATTGAGTAGCAGGTTGCTACATCGCAAGACACCAAACCCTCCTAGTCAATTTCCTCTCGCTCAATGTACCCTACGCTTACATCACTGGTCGTACTAGGCGCTGCTTGGCTGATATACAAGCTGCTAAGCATCGGCAGACGAGACAAAAGTCTACCACCTGGCCCTCCAACCCTCCCGATATTGGGAAACATACACCTAATCCCACCCAAATTCACCTTCCTTAAGTTTGTCGAGTCTCCCCTTCTTCCATGTTATCTTTGCTCATCCATCGTGTTGTTATGAACCAGGTTCAGCGAATGGGCTCAGGAGTATGGCGGTATTATCTCGGTGCGTGCACGATGTGTCGCAATGGTGGGTAACTAGACTAACTTCGTAAATAATCTAGGTGAAAGTTGCGAATCAGACGATCATTGTACTTTCAGACATGAAAAGTGTAAAGGAGCTCCTTGATGATCGCATCAGTGAAACGTCATCCCGCCCTTTCCTATACGCATTGGATGTGGTCACTGGGGGAATGTTTTTCTTTTGCGCCTGCCGGTGAATATGATCTTCATATACGCCTATACTGATGCCGTTTATGCTGACACTCTTACAGATAATCATGTCTGGAAAACGAGTCGGAAAGCAATCCAACCGTTGGTGACTCCGCAAGCCGTCCAAACGCACCTTCCAATTTCGGAGACCGAAACAACGCAGCTGCTATACGATATTTTGCATGGCCCCGAAGTAGTCTTCCTCTGTGGTGTCTTTTGTGCCCTGAAAATCTGATATAACGACCACAGGACTTCCGTTCCCATGTCTCTCGTTTTGCGTTCTCCTTCATAACTTCGGTTCTCTTTGGAAAGCCCGCGCCGAGGTACAACTCACCAGAGCCCACGCAATACCGCGAATATACGCATCAACTATTGAAGACAGTATCTCCTGAAGCGGCACCTGTCGACCTCATTCCTATTCTGAAATATATTCCAGAGCGCTGGGCTCCGTTCAAGCAACTTTGGAGGGAGACGCGAAGGCTACAGCGAGCCTTGTACTTTTCTTTTTAGAGCACACTGAACAGAAGGTTACCAACGGGAATAAGACCGGATCCATGATCGAAGATGTCCTGCGTCGACAATCCGAGCTTGGAATTAGCCGGGAATTGACTGGGTAGGCACCGAATCTGAGTGACGTCTTGTAAATCTACTCACCTTTCGTGTACATAGATATCTAGGCGGAATTCTGATAGATGGTGGAACAGACACATCCTCAGCACTTCTACAATCTCTAGTCCTCCGGCTCATGAAGTCACCTGCTTCTCTGCGAAAGGCTCAAAATGAAGTCGACACAGTTGTTGGAAAGAAAAGGCTCCCAGTTTACAGCGATGTTAGCGCTTTGCCCTACGTTCAAGCGTTGATAAAAGAGGTTTGATATATTCAATCCACTATAATCAGCCATGAGATTAAACAAGGATATGATCAGATACATCGTATGACACCTGCTGGCCCCGTCGGTGTTCCGCATGCTGCATTTACCGATTGTCAAGTGAGTGATTAAGTCTCAAATATCTTCATTTGGCTTCATATATGTCGATCATCCTAGTATCGAGAGTATACCATCCCTAAAGGGGCACCAATTATCATCAATATATGTAAGTATTGCAAGCAAAAGTATTCGCATTACCCTTATTGATGATACTCGAAGGGGGATAATGCATGATCCAGGTGTGTATTTCTTCCACCGCAGTAACCACACCCTTAATCATCAAAATTCATAGACCTCTTCGAACGCCCGGATGAGTTTTGGCCTGAGCGGTATCTGTTGACCCCTGACGGAACGAGACCGGGGATTGAAAAAGACTACAATATACGTTCTACTCTTCCATTTGGAAGTGGGAAGGTACGGGAAGCTTCTTTCCATCTTTTCTGCGGCCTCGGAGTGACAATTTACAACTTTCTAGCGCCTCTGCCCTGGAATGCACCTTGCTAATATGAACTTGGTATGAGCCAGTCCTGTTATTGATGATATCATCTTGACTCAAAATAATAGAATCTCGCCGTCATGCGACTTATTTGGGCTTTTGATTTTGCTCCTATAGGTGGCCCGATACCTCAACCCGAAAAATGGAACGTCGCAGATGAATATACCGATGTCAGTATGTTTCTTTTAACATTGAAAGAGCTTTGCTGAGTAAATTTACAGGGGCTAACCTTATCACCTAAGGAATTCAAGTGTAAAATTACTCCACGGGACACAGACAGGATGAAAGTTATCGAGGATTGTTATAAGTGGATTGCACGTGCTGATTAGGTTCCGTGTTCATATTTATTTGTGCTGTTATGTTTTTCAAGATTTCTTCTTGGTCCACGCTTTAGTGAACGTGTGTATAACAAATCCAGTACATTTCTGCCATTGGACCTTATCCCATGAACATAAGCATCCAAAAAAGAGTTCCTGGTGACAGAAATGACCATCTGATATTAGAACATTGTCCAAATGCGCCCCGCCCAATCCATCCCGCGCCGGTGTCCATCCCCTGCGCAAAGGGTATAAATAGCCTGCGGTGGCTTACAGGACCACAACGGATTTTTTTGCGCGCTGAAAGGCGGTCCCAACGACGAGCAAGCCAATTTTTCGCGCCGCTCATCGCATTTGTGCATTGTTTGGTCCTGTTGCCTGCCCCGCTCCCCTGCTAACAGAGGTTGATACATCAATTCTGGCACTTGCTACATAGTGATTGATCATGGCTTCTGTACGACGCAAGAGAGTAGCGGGTAAGGGGTGTGCAAAACCTTCTTTGTGGTGATACATAATAGTGGGGAATATTTTCCGTTGCGAACTAGCGGCGTCATATATTACTAGGCAGCGCTTCTTTTCCAGCTAGTTTCTGTGTCTTAACTCCTGGGAGTATATTATCTACCGGATTTGTTATGGTGCTGTAATTATGCACTCCTCGATCTAGCGTCTCCTGCCGACCTCTGTCCCATCAATATCCTCATTAACATATTTTAAATATAGGTTGATCCACCTCTTTCCCGATCTTCTTCAGGATGGAAGTAAAAGATTTTTACCTCTCCTCCTATTAAAAGTGGCATAGCGAATCGGGTCAAGAATATAACACTAGTACACTGCCTCAGGATAATCAGTGTACCCGATATGGTAGTCCGTGTGGGTGTGATTGCCGTATAAATATGTCACGTCGAGTACATTGTCGAGGGGTTTCTCATTTTCTATGCGTTTAGCCAAATCCGGATGTGGGATCCATTTTAATCCAATGGAAATGGCATCGACCTTCCCAGAAGAGATGAGTACGTCTCCTTCATCGGCCGTAACTCCCCATTGACGACCAGCTTTGAGTGCTTGATTAAGGTGCCATACGCCTCCAGCACGTCGTGTTTTGTCGATCGAGAAACACCTTAACTTTGAATTAGTCACTGGACTTGACATAGATGGAAAACTACATACCGTTGTAGAACGTATCAGATGCTGACTGATAACGACGGAGGACGATATATGCGATATCCAACCTATCGACTTCCGTAATAAAATATGAGAAGGTGCTAATGGTGTCCTCCAGTGGCATTCTAAAGGTAGCAAACAGCAAGTACGGTTATCCCCCGAAACGAAATAAGTAAATCAGGTCACGAACCCCATATCATTCACTCCTCCACAAGGCGTGAGCTTCACCCCAATATTACTCCCAAAGACCTCAATCAAGACCTTGATAACTTCCAAGCCAAATCGAGACCGATTCTCAATACTACCTCCCCAACGATCGGTTCGTTTATTCGATGTGTAGTCGAGGAACGTGTGTATCAAGTACCCATTACCGCAGTGAACTACGTTACACATTGATAGTTAGCATATGTGTCTAGTAACATATCTTTTCGACTAAAAGACTTACGCTCAATGCCATCAAACCCTGCTTTTTTTGGCGTTGAGGGCTGCATGTTTAAATTGTTCGATTAAAATTTGAGGGTCGTCAATCTCTGTGGGCTTTTCGAAATCACCGAATTGGTTAAGACGCTGGTTATACTGTCTGGCAGTGTATAATCTCACCGTGACATATCCCGGGGTACCAGGAAGTGCTCTGAACTTCCCACCCCTGGCCTTAATGGCAGACGGGGCGTATACAGGCTATAACATCAATGTAAATCAAACTGATCACTACACCTAAGCCGCAGAGCTTACCAATCCAGAAAGCTTCTGTAGGGGTGCATCCGGGTGCAACGCACGGCCTCCTGAAAGATAGGTCAACATAGATTCAGTTTGGGTGTAAATTAAAGGCATAAGTATACCATGCCAAAACTGGTAAACCCTCTTAGTATAAACATGAAAATAGTCCAATGCGGGACTAACCTGCGCGTATATGATCCCTCCAGCCTCATGTACTGAATCCACAATATTCTTCCATCTTGCCACCTGAGTATCGTTCCAGATCCCTGGTGCAGAACCCCATTCACCTCTGCGAGAAAAACAGATTATATGCATGGTATTGTCACAATCATTATGGAGACATACCCCTGAGGCGATATCATGATGGCTTCCGTTACAATCATACCTGCACTGACGCGCTGGACGTAGTACTCTTTCATGAGCTCAGATGGGATTGAGTCTTTCGCACGATCTCTGGTCAGTGCCGCCATGAATATACGGTTCTTCGTCATGTTATAACCGATTTTAAGAGGGGAGAAGAGTGAATTGTACGGCATAGGATGCAATGATATGATGGAAATTTGTACTTGGGACCTCAGGGAACACACTATGGTCCTTCCAACAAACCCCATTCTTATATCTCGATAAAAGCACACCCTGTTGTATTAGGGAGACGATAACAGGCCTTGACGAATAATCATCGCACCGGAACAGATATCCTCATTCAACGGGTAATGTGCCTTCATTATGACAATTCAGCTCAGTGTGGACTGAGTCTGTTGATAAGCAAACAATGCCCGGGCCGTTGGTTTTGAAGAGTGTTCCTCAAAGAATTATCCCCGATTAGCTCCTGACCTACGCTCGCTATATCAGTAGCTTTGAAATCTCAGACGAAAACAATCATTATATGCTATGAGTTGGAAATATCGATGGCAACTACGTAAAAATTGCTGACATTGCATGACAAATTGGCCTACATGTGTTCTGTCATTTTGCTGACGACTTCCTGGTTCATCGGGCAAACCAACAAGCAAAATGTAAGGATCTAGCGGGTGATCTGCATGCAAGTCAGCACGGATAGACGCTGATAATAAAGTTTTATCTGTATCTCAAATGTATGGTAGCATATGCCTGATAACGAAGTGAACAAAGATGAAGAGTAAGCTACATAGTAAGTACAACAAATAAGATATCGGGGCTATCACGTGGTCGTGAGATAGTCATATCATGACAGTGAAGACAACCTATACTGATATTGAACCCCGCCTTGTTGCCTACTTGTACATGTGTGCTTTTAGGATTCCATATTAAATGAGTCGTTCTCTTATTTTTAATACTAAATCAGAATCATCTGACATCTGAGTCCAGTCTACAATTTGAGGTTGAGATAGCTACTATAAGCGCCTGTTTTTGCTGCTCCAGGACTATCTCTTTCCGAAGATACCATTATCACACCATCTCTTCTTCCACCCCCCTCAAAAAAGTTCAAGTCAATGTAATTGTTTAGGAGATAAGATAGAGTCGTTGAAAACATAAACATATTCATCTAACATCGAGGAGGACGAGCTCGGGTGAGCTTTTGGAGATCTCCAGCAACTTCGGACGATCACATTTAGTCCCTCCATCATCAGGTCCCCTAGCGCCTATGAGCAGGTGTATCACCGCAAATTTGGAGCGCTCGTACGGGCTCTTCGGGTGGACATTCGCAGCATTTGGTTGGGTTTCGACGCTCATGCTTGAATCAACCCGCCCTGACCTGAATGTGATAAGACCAGATAAAACAAAACACACGGGTCAAATCGACTTAAAAAAGCTTCCACTGTCTACGGAGAACATCTCCTACTGAGTTTGCTTCTCTTCATCCTGACGTACCGTCACGTCTACAATAACGTCTCCTCCGTCAGCCGACGTGCCCTGATTTGTTTCATGCTCACTCTGGAAGTGTATTCCGGATATGTGGGTAATGGTCGGAGCAACGGTATCCTTGGGGTCTGTAAGGGCGATCCGCGCAACGAGAATGGTTGGGGCCACTCCCTAGTTTTATAATCAGAAAAAGAGGTAAAGTGAACACCAATAAGACGCACTCCCACAATATTTACTACCATTCCCATGTAATCGGTGGCATTGTAGTTGGCGGATCCTACAAAATTTGTCGACGGGATGACTCAGAATACAGCATAGATAAGGATTACGAAAGAATAGGCTGCTGCCGACTCGACTAGGACCACGGCTGCATGACGGAATACACCCTTGGAGCGCGAAATGACCCGACTTGAGGCGGTATGGATTTTGTACGCTATAAGAACCGTTGTGATAATTGTGGTCGTCAAAGAAATGAAGATCTGAGCGCTTCTGATATGATTGGCCAGATTGGCTTCCTCTTCGCTTGCCAGACTATTCAACAAAACTGTGAAAGTTACCACTGCTACGAACAACCCTGAAAAACATAGACAAAACACGTTATTTACATCGAATTTCAGGCTAATTTTGTACGTACCGACTTCTGCGAGCATAAATACAAGCAAGACCGCGAGTACACGCCGCGATTTGCCCCAGACATGATAGCATCTCCATATCTATTTTCAATAATCAGAGTGGCATAAAGACGTATGTTGTGGCACTGACCAATAGTCCGTCGGACAGGATAAATACAGAAAAGTCGAGTATGTCAGAAACTATAAATATCCAAGGTTTCCCGTCCTCTATTGAAGCGATGAAGCTATTTGCTCGCGTGTCTCCATTGTCAACGAATACAACCTGTGTATAATACCAGTTCACGGCCATGTAGGTGATGTTAAGTAAGTATAGCAAAGTTATAGAGGACAACACGACGCGGCTGTTTGTATTGGAAGGCTTCCTGGACACTGTCCGGCCAGTTTCTTTACACGGTTTCGTTCAAGAATTATACACGACACCCACAGTAGAGATAGACGGTACCAGCATACACCATTGTGTATACACCTATAACTTATCAGTACACCGTGCCGAAATCTTAGGATAGGGAGACTACCAACCCATAAGGAAGTTAAGGAGTAAAGTCGAGTGGAGATCAGCACCGACTACGGATTTTTGAACCTTGATAGAATAGATACTATCTACTGTAGACATGATGGTTTCAGATTAGACGAACATGGACATCCACGCCATCCACATGCATTTGGAATATTTCCTCGAGGTACGGGCAGGACTACTCTCTCTTTCTAACCGCTCGCTTGCTCTACTAATCATATAGCTATACTCTCTATTCATACGAGACTGCACAGAGCAGAGGATGGATTATCCTTGTCCAGAGTGATAGTTCTGTTTGCCTGGATGCTTAACGAGGAGATGCATTACCACTACTGTGATAGGAATTTAAGCGTAGAAGAGTCCGATGGTCGAGAATTATCATCTTCATTGCGATATTAGTCAGCAAATCGAAACAACTCCCCAATCCAATCCAGACCATCCCAAGTTCCCCGTACCGAGTTCTGACCGCTCGCTGTGGAACACCCAACTCGATCCTCCTCGAATGGACACAATAACTGCATCGCATTGCGTTTTTATCCATCATCTTGTTCATCGGAGAAAATACGATAATGAAAATGATGTGAATAGCGAGCGGTCAGATCCATTGAGGCGACTTGGTAGATCGGTGGGACGCTTTCATTTATACGAATACATATATGCAACAAACACGTCTAAAATTAAAAGATGACAAGAAAAGAAAAAAAGTGGACAAAAACTACGAAAGCGAAATGAAGAATGGCAGAACAAGAAAAAACAACAACAAAAGAGCATGTATGTACGTATGTGTGTATGTATGTATGTAGGTGGTGTTCTATAATTACAGCTTGGTATTTCTTCGTCGTTTCTTCTCCTTCGAGTAACCATCAACCCTGTAAAAAAAAAAAACACGGGGCACAGCGCGAAGAGAAACAAAAAAGTGGGATCAAGAATCAAAGAGAATTAAGACAAATCGAACCCAGCCCCGAATTGATAGCCTGCAGAATCTTCTCCCGGAGCGTGCGTTCGCTACCATACAGCGGAAGCTAATATCGTTCCAACCCACGGTTCAGCATTCAGCCAGCTCACGAGGGTACCAAGAGTATTGGTTTTTAGCTCACCTTGAGGAGATTTACACACGTGCTTGACGTAGGCAGGCGGTGCTGGTCGGTTCCGGCATCGCGTATGCAGAAGTTGGGGTTGAGCTCTTTGAAGCCACTAAGAGAGGACACCGTGAGTTCGTCGGAAACGTTGAGTGGAAGGGGGGAAGGGGAAAGGGGAACGTACAGCAAAGGCGGCCGACTGCAGCTCGTCACAAACCGGAGAAGCGCACGCCGCTGTTCCTGATCAAACGAGTTGACGACCTAAAGCAAAAACCAATTTCATTCAACGCCCCCAAGTGAGAAACGAGAGAAGATGCACGCACATTCCAGAATGCGACGATCGTAGGATGGTCGTCGTCATACAGCCCGCCATAATTTGTATGGCGCCGCAGATCGACGAGATCGATAGGCGAGTTGACGCCTCCGATCAGGATCTGCACCTCCTGCTGGTTGAACATCCTGCAAAAAAAAACACCAAAACATTCAAAATCAGAACACCCGTCTATTCCATCATATCACAACAGACAGGAGACAGACACGCACCGAAGCCACTTCTGATCAATCATCTCCGACAAGCCCTCAAAGAACGCATCGCTCTGCAGCTTGATCTGCTTGCTGAGCCGATAATGCGAGACCAAGTAGATGTACATCAGCCGGTTCTCCTTGGTCACCGCGACGTTGCTCCCGTTCGGGATGAGGTCCACCGTCTTCGTCACGCCGAATTCTAAACAGAGATGTCAATACGAGTGGTTGGTTCGCGATCAGTGTGGGCGGTTTGGATTGGGAGTATTTTTTTGAAGAGCGCACCATCAATAGCCACCGTGAAATTCAACGACAGATCCTCCGGGTCGTTTGTATAATGCTTCAAGAAGATCAACCCATTATACAGGTCCGGATCGAGCGACGCGAGATCGTCCAGGAAGCTCTGTCGGCCCAGCCACTGTAGAAGCCGTCAGCATGGATTCCATGCGTAGAAGGAGATGACGGTACGAAAAGAAAGAAAGAAAAAGAAAAGCAAGCGCACCTTGGCCAAGAAAAACCCGGCAAACGCAACGTCCACCAAAATACCCTCATACATCGCCTTGCCCAATATCCGCCCAATAAAGCGGTACCAGTTCAGACTGTGCGCTGTTAAAATTTACCGCAAAAAAAAAGTATTGGTAAGGCCATAGCCACAGAGGAAGCAGTGAAAATGAAGGAAGAAGACGCACCCTCGGTAGCATACGCGTGCGGGTTCGGATAAAGCTCGTTCTTCTTGTTCGCGAGCCACAGCCCGCGGTCGGTGTCGAACACCTCTTGGCAGAGCGACGTGAAGAACTCTTTGAATACGCCGCCGCCGTCGATGCCGGCTCTGTAAAACGAAACGAAACGATCGCCGTCAGCACATCAATTCATTCGCATTCGTGCAAGCAAGACTTCAAAAGAAGTCAAGGAGAAAGAAGAAAAAGAAGGAAAACACCTACTCCTCTTGCCCGAACTGATCAATAAACGCAATCTCCACCGGCGCCTTCAAATCCACCTCCGCGAGGCGATCAAACCCGTCCTGCGCGACCATCCCGCGGCGCACCTGCACGCGCGGGCGCGTGTGGTATCCGAAGCGGCCGTGCCTAGTCAAGCCCAAGTGTTAGCGCTAACGCACACGCAGGAGAGAAAGAGAAAGCCAAAGAAAGAGGAAAAGAACGCACCTCCCGCCACCGACACCCGCCCCCCTCCCCTCTGCACGACATCATTCATCACGAAATGCCGGAAGATCGACACGCGCACTTCGAACGGGATCGCGAAGGGGATGTTGTTCAGGATGCCGAGGCGCGGGGAGAGCGCGGCCGCCGTCGCGCCCCGGCGCTTGTTGCTGAGAGCCAGAGATGAGGAACGCGGGAGGCGGTGGGAAGAGGGGAACGACGGGATTAGTTGCGATGACGAGGAGGACTCGGAGAGCTGTTGTTCCTCCAGCCTATACGATACGCGGGTATCAATATCAATACAAGAGCAAAAAAGAGAGCAGTAAACAACACGCACACAGCCGCCTCGACGAACGAGCCCATATCCCGATCGAGGCCCCAGCTGGCTCGTGACGAGCCAATGCCCAGGGGGCACGAACGGCTGCCGCGAGTCTCTTGCGTGGATCCCGAGCAGGCAGCGCGTGATCTTCTCGCGCACGCTCTCCCATGGAATTCGCATCGCACTGGAACCGGGACCCGAAGCGGAAGCGGAAGAGGAAGAGGCGACCTCGTCCCCGCGCCAGTACAGCCCGAACGCGATGTTCAGCAGCTGCCGGCTGAACGCGATCAGCTCGTCCAGCGTCAGCGGGTTCCGCTGGACCTGGACTTGGACTTGGGCGCCGCCGGATCCTGCGCCTCCTCTAGTCCCGAAGAACTCGTCGTCGCCCATCGTGAGGAGCGCCTGCGAATAGAGATCCGCAAGGAAGAGGATGGGTGGCCAGTACCCTGCGTTCGCCGGATCTGCATGACAAAATGGAGCGGAAGGGAGTAAAAGGAAGAAGCACGGGACATAAGCCTTCCATTCCACCGTAGAGAAAGAATCAGAAAACCCACCAAACAAGCTCCCAGCACCCCTCCATCCTCCCTATCCCTCCCCAACGGCGAGCTCCGCACAAGATCCCTATATAACCCTCTCACCATCCCTCCTCCTGCCCCTCCTGCCCCGCCTCCGCCGCCTCCTCCGCCTACCGCAAGCACAACGCTCAACACCCTTTCCTCCTCGTCCGCAAACGCCCTGGTAAGCGCAAACAGGTACTCGATCAACCGCGGGAAGAGCGCAGCACGCGTTTGCGTAGAGGAGATGAGCGCGGTGAGGTGCGGCGCGGCTGTCATTTTGTGCAGGCGGTTGCGCGTTTTGTCGTCGATCGATATTGGCTGTTGTGGTGGTTCTTGTGCGGGAGACGTGAAAGACGATACAACAGAAACACGCGTCGTCGAGCCCCGCGGCTCGTCGCTCGAATCCGACGCATACCCCCTTCCCCGCCCCGCCCCCGTGCACGCGCACGCTTCTTCTTCGTCGTCTTCGCACCGCCTTCCTTCGGTGTGAACAGCGTCTCCGGGAACGAATTCAGCAGCCCCGCCGAGAGCGTGAGGTACGTCCCGAACGCCGCAGGCGGGAGGGCCTTATAGTTCGGCGACACGAACGCATAGAGGGTCGCTGCCAGGTGGACTTTGCCCTCCCCAGTCACAGCAGTGGAGTCCAGGATCTGCGGGATCAGGCCCGCGGCCTCGAGGCGGTCGAGCTGCGCCAGCGGGATCTGGTGCACGAAGCGCGCGAGCTCGGCGAGCGGGAGGCGGTTCGGGAGGAGCGGGAGCGTCAGGATGGACGTGAAGATCGCGGCGAGGATGTGTGCGTGCTGTGCGAGGGCGGAGGCGGCGGGGTAGGTGGATAGGGGAGGGTGACGAGCGTGAGGAGGGGCGGCAGGCTCGGCGAGGTCTTGGATGCGATGGGCTGGGATGAAGTGAAGTTAGATTAGGTCAGATGGGTAGAGTGGAGTGGGAGACGTACTATGCGTTCGATAGCCTGCCCCAGGAGCTCGTAGAAATGGTGGTTGAGCAGATACTCGGTGAGCGTCGCGCATATCGATGGTCCCTGCGGCCCGAGGACTTTGGCCGCCTGCTCGCTCGAGAGCAGGATCGTCAGGACTTGGAGATACGACAGTGCATTCGGCGACCTGTGTGATCATCGCAAAATGAGGCATTGGGTGACAAAGCAACGGGGAAAAAAGAACACTCACTGAGGTGAATCAGCAACCGATCGCAGGAGCAAAAGACACGCTTGCCGGACGAGCACGAGCCAACTCGCACCATGCGGGCCAATCGCCGGGCCCAACAAGCCCTCTGCCCATCCCAGCTGTCAGCACCCCAGCCCCTAAAACCCACAGAAGACCACTCACCTGGCCCGAGCCCGAGCACCGCACCCGCCCATCTGCCCAGCACCTCCTCGTCCCGCCCAATGAGCACCAAACACCGCAGCCCATTCAGGCCCGTCACGTCCGCCGCAAACGCCGCCCTCATGCGCGCCCGCGTCTCGCGCACGGAGACGTGGCCGCGCCACTACGCCTGGATGCGCACGGCGCTCGCCGTGCGCTGCTTCAGCGCCGCGCGGGCCTGCCGCTCAGCCTGCACGCGGCTCAGGATCGCGGCGGGGGACGTCGCAGAGGAGGAGGCGCCGCCCAGGTTGATTTTGCGCTTCCATTCGTCGCCAAAGGTCGGGAGCATGTGCTGTGTAATATGTGGGTGTGTGGATGCGAGTAGGTGATGATGGTGGTGGTTGTATGAGATGAGTGAAAGGCCGGGTAATCGCAGTGCGTAAGCCTTTCCATCATCCCTCACGTGTATTGGAATCTAATCTTATCGCCTTCCGGGGTCGGTCACACGCCGAGGAATCTGAGTAAGCGCGCAAGAGAAAGATCTCGAATGTTGGAGATGCACCGAGAATAACGATCTTTGTATGATAATCAATCATATTCAAGAATGCACCCATTACTAGTACAACCGCCAGAGCAATCATCTTTAAACACAAAGACCTGCGTAAGCGTAGGAAACCCATTTCCGCCACCGGCAACTTGATCTCATCCGAGTTATTCCAAAATGTGAGTCCGAACAAAACCCTAGTCTCTCCTAGACAGACTTCGATATATGTGATGTGTTCTACCGATCACGATATATGAAGACTGTTTATTACCAAAATTGTTATGTAATCTTCCGACATTGAAACACGGTCCGGCCTAGTCGCGTCAATATCTCCCCCTCCTCAACTTTTCCTTGACTTCATCTCGACGGGTCATTTTGGGTAATCCAGCCATTGCACCTTTTACATTTACACAACTTCATTTATTAAATGTCTGAAACTTGTTATAAGTCAAAAAGAATGGCCTTGGGCTACTGCTGATAGGATCTCATAGGTTGTGAGACTATCAATGTGATTGTGAAGAAGGTTGTGCCAACATGGGCGAACAATTTATATGAGGTCCAGCTTGAGCTTGTTTCTGGTATCCTTGATGGAAAATATATGCTTTGTTGCACTGCAACTGGGAATGGAAAGTCTGCTGTCTTTGTAATTCTGCCTTATTCTCATCAAATGCAATAACAGCCTGGAGGCATATCCCCATGGTCTTGCCACTCAAGCACATCCTATCAGGGTTGCAATCACCCCAACCACAACTATCCTTTTTCTCTCTTTATTTTATTCACTATTCATACCTCGCTTCCAGGTCAATGAACTGTTCAAATTAAATATATCTAGCTCTTCATTCTGCTCTGAATCCTTAAGTAAGGAGAGGAAACCTGCACTGGAATGTAAAAAGAATCTCCAGAAACTCTCCAACAGAGTCAAATACTGAGTCCCTATGAAGTACTTCCATTTTCTCAAACTTGACTGCCAACCTTTGGCTCTCACTTTGAGGAGACTGATGTAGCCTGGGCTAACTTGATGACCCATTTAACCAGTCGGAATCATTTACGAGGGAGCCAAGCAAGCTTGACAGCAATCCTCAACTATCAGTAAGGGAAGATGGATGTGAGAGACTTCAGGGAAAAGGCAACAGATGTTTGAGATATACAGGAGTCTCAGGTACTACAACAACAGGGGTTTTCTTCTAGTTTCAAACACTTATTACATGTCCTTCCATTGGAATTAGGTATCGGCTGTAAGTTTTACTGTAGGAATGGGAGCAGTGGCCGTACAGTCGTGTCAGGAAAAGAATGCCAGCTCTGCAATACTATTGATGTGATGATGATGCCAGATGACTGCTCTGCCATGCACAAAACAAAAACAAAAACCTATAATAAACTGAAAGAACAATGGAGGAACCTATAACTTGAAGGTGTGGAATGCAGAGGGAAGTCGTCTTGAGGCTTTGAGGGTGCAAGACTAGGTTCTGGGAGCTATACCAGATGGAACTGACTAGGTGCAGTGAGGTGCAGTGATGTATAACAAAGTGCAAAGCTCTGAAAATAAGGTGTGATGTTTGAGAACAAGGTGCAAGATTTGTGAATGAGGTGCAAAGTTCTTAAAACAAGGTACAAAGGTGCAAGAACAATATCTGAGGGCTGGAAAACTTCTTCAATGTAGATACAATACAAGCATTTATACTACAAATATTGAATACTGAATAAAGGCATAGTCTGCTACAAATAAGGAGGTGCAATAACGATGCACAAAGAACTGAATGAAAGTTTAAACTTCTGCATGAAGAATTAAAAAGCAGTGGTGATCATAAAACAAAGAATGAAGATGAATAAATGTCCACAAACCATAGAATATATCACAAGATACTCTGAGAATGTAAAGATAATCAATGAAAAGGTAACAAACATGATAGAACCTATAGGAAAGCCTTCCTGATGCTCTGGACCTTCCTCACAAACATGCTAAATGCTGGAATGAGTTGCAGATTCCTATCTTGAGCTTCAATGGAGTGTAGAATATGTATAGCATAGCCTTGCAGCTGAGCCAGACATTGTACAAACTTGGAAACTGATAGATTGGCCTGTGACCAAGGAAGATGATCTGCAGTGAACCTAAATAGGTATGAGGTGCACAAAGTGAAAACTGACTTTCTGGGGGCATAGAACAGGCCAGATAATCAATGATGATGAGGTGCAAAGAGGTTCAAAGAGGTTCAATGTGGTTCTGAGAGGTGTGAAGCTGTTGGAATAATGTATACTGAAGGAGGGGATGATCAGAGATTCAGAGATGTCAAAATAGGTGCAAAAGCTTTGTAAATTGCTGAGAATGAATGTCAAATGTAAGGGAATAAGCTGGAATAAGGTCCAAAGAGGTGCAGAGTTGAGGAAATAGGTGCAAAGCTAAGAAAAAGGTGCAAAGCCTGCTGAAGCTGCTGGATATACTGTCAGAGGTGCAGAGTATTTTGAAGCTGTAAAAATTGCAAATTCTGGGGCCAGAGAGCTGCAGTGCTCATCAGTAGGTTCAATTATGTTAGAATCCATTAACCGGAGATTTTTGATAGAACAATGATCAGAGTTCTGTTAGTCTGGGGCTATTTTTCTTCTACGTAGTCGTTCTCCCATGATACCAGTACAGTAAAATCGACAATGATGATGTCCTAAGCCTGGACTTAAATCTCCGTAGTACTAAGGGCTCCCATTGGGGTGTAGGTGCGATGTATGTTCTAAAAATAACATGATACGGCGATTTAGACAGACAATCTTGGTTACAGCATTTGTACCCATAGACATAAACAGTAAACTCGGTCCAGCTACTTATCAACATTGCATATCTGGCTGAACAACAACGGGTGCCTCAGTATACTCTACTATATGCTATCAAGTAAATCCGTGTATGGACCTGCTGTCAATATCCATCGAAACAATTAGGCGGCATTGTATTTCAACTTGTTAAGATTGAACACAATTTTTTCAAGTTGAAATCCTCATTCAGCCTCTGATTTATTTACTTCTCATGCCTACCAGTATTCAAAAATAATGAAGATTTTTGTCGCTGCGGCGATGCTGTTGGCAACAATCGTCACTTCTGCATCCGTGGGACCGACAAGAAGGTGCGTACAGCTTTGACTCTATCGCATGCATATCTGGAGTTCTGCCATAGCTAAATGAGCTGTACACAAGCCTTGAACCTCCATCGAGAGCGGGGTTGCCAATCATGGTGAACGAGTTTAAGAGATTCCCATGCAATATGATTTAAACCTAGCTACTGGCGTTACTAGTGCCTTCAATGGAACCACAACTGGCACCAGTGAGGGCAGCTCTTCTCTGGAAAAGCAACTCGGACAGCCCGTCCTCACTTGCTACAACATCGGGTACACAGTTGTGTGGTAGTTTAGTATCTATACTGTCGTCTCTGCTGCCCGGGCTGACCATACAAATGTAGGCAAATCGCCGGATTCTCGCAGTAGTCATTGATGACTTGTACAAGTGAGCTAGCCTTCTTTGTGGTCGTCTTGCGTACAGACTCTGACTCGATAATGGGTAGAAATCATCTCATCGGCACGACCGTATGGCCCGGGAATGAATACTGAGTACAGAAAGCAGGGTGAAGTAACATGAAGATGATTCGGCACCACTCGCATAACACCAGACTGGACAATGCTATCTTAGACCGCCATATCCATCCGTCCATTCGTCTACCGATTACGTACTAACATATCTGGCATGATCAGTCCCTACCTCTCGATGTCCTCTAACTTAAGGTGACCCTCTCACGAATATGGCATATCCACTCTCCAGACCAGAACCATTGATAGCATTTTTGTTCCACTCCCATTTCCATCCCGACTTCCATACCTCTCACAAATTAAAAGATCGCCAACAAATGGAAGACCACACCTGCGTCCACGGACCAGATGTCATTCAAAGCGCAAAAGTGCTAGGCCTGTACCAGGGATTACTTTGCGAATGTCAGCATAAGCATGGGGCCGTGGGAGAGCAAGTACAGCCAGACCAGGTGGTCGTTGCGTTACAGGCTTTGATCATGTCAGGAAACATCAAGTGCTGTCGCAAGCAGTCGTCAAACATAATAAATGGAGGAATAGTATCGGCGAGGGAGAGAATGACTAGCAGAGGTGGACACAATGCTTTAAAATTTGTCGCCGACGGTGCACATAGGTTTGAGGTGGAGGTGGAACTGTATTGTATTACATAGTGAAGGGGTAATGTCTTTGCTGTTCCCCTGCATCATTTACATCGGCAATTTTGAGTCGTTATGATAGTGGTTATCCTGGAAGGCATTACTTATGGGTTGATAATGAAATAAAGCCAATAGAATAACTTTGTCGCATCTGGATACCTATTCGGATTCTCAGCTCCGGTGGAATAACGGACTCCTGCTGCAATCACAGATGAGCGGTGTAATTTCAAACGACTTTTTATTGACCTGTTAGGAATATTCAATTGAACGGAGGCTTGTGTTACCCCCAAATCCGCTAGAGCGAGAGTCAGAAGGCAATGCCGAAAGACAGGAACAAGGGTCCACGCCATAGCGGCTCTAATTGCAGATCTTTAGCGGAATTTTAGGTTGGCGACTCCTGCTTCAACCCGGATAGAATATATTAAATATTGAAGAACTGGGAGCTCATAATATAGCTAGAGTCCTGCCTTTAAACCAGGGCTGCGGGGGATGTCGGTAAACAAATCGACAACTATCCCAGAGCCAAGGTAGCACCAGGTGACAGTAGGAATGGAGCTAAGATCGGAGAAAAAAACCTGAAGAAGAGACAGATGCTCGAAATGTGGGCAGACTGATCAGCAAAGATCCAGATGTATGTACTCAGTTGCACAATATCTCTCCCTAGTTATATGGGAAATAAGTGAAGGAAACCGGGTAGTATTAGTATACTATAAGACGAATCTGAAGTTAAACGTTCATGTTCAGAGCGCCAGCGCCATGTATACTCCGGTGGGTGCTATGCTCACGAAGGAAAAATCTTCAATACCACGTTGTATTTCTCCATGATTCATAGAAGTACCAACAAAGTTGGGATTTATATGTTACCGACATGGGCATAGCACCTTGAGAAATATAGCAGGCCTGTTCAATACATGCAGACTTTGATGTGAGTGGAGCAGAAAGCTGATGCCAGTAGGTATGCTACAGAAGGAAGCAATACATCTTGAAATATTGTCGGGAGCCGGCGAGTATGGTTGCAGACAGTGGAAGAATATGGAAGGAAACCGAATACATCGATGAAGAAAAGAGATCACGATGTAGACTTTGGGATCTCTCATGACCAGTGCACTCTACCAGCTGAGGATAGCGATTAGACCTGCAGAGACGGGATGTCGCAGGCTGTTGGGTACAATGTCAACTCTGAAGGAAACTGTACTCTCTAGCTCTATAGTTTACGACAGAATACAACAGCATTAAGTACTGTAAACTGAGTGGCACGGACCAACTATAAAAATATGGAATCGAGTCACTAAAGGTCATAATCAAGATATTACTACAAGAAGGTCACGAATGCAAAGGAGATTGCAGGCAGTATTAGCTTAAAGGTGTGTAAGGTGTGTGTTCGTGGGTACTCGTAGCCAAAAAAGTAATCACGGTTAAGTAATTTGATGGCATTTCTGAGTGGGCTCATCAAAAGAAATGGCCTCGTTCTCATCAAGTAAGATAGTCAAGCCACTGAAATTTTGAATAATCCTTTGTGTACTACAATAGAGTATAAATATAAAATTTTGGCCAAAAATAGTGATTAGAAAGTCGAAGAGAGCTGAATCTACCAATGTGTATGCTTTTGAGAGTCCATGGAAAGTTTTGGGCTATTTAATCTTCCCAACAGCTCAATAAATATATAAAAATTGAGAATATAATTCATTAGATATCTAATAGTAACCCTGTATAATTTTTAGGCAGAAAAACTAGGCTTCAACAAAATATTGGGTGCGCAATCCCATTGACAACTGATTGGTCATTATGCAAGAACTTTTCACATACTAAAACACATCCCTGTCCAACATTTCCTGCATATATCTCATGTATAACACACTCTGTAATCCTGAGACAACTGAATATAATACTGAATCCTGATTTTGGGATTGTGGGATGACTATATGGCACTGACAGCAGGCAAGGACATGGAAACACTGACTGTTGGATCATTTGACAGAACTTGAATCATAAATTCTTAGTTTATGAGCGCACCATCTGACTGAAGATTATACATGGTTACTATTAGATATCTAATGGATTATATTCTCAATTTTATATATTTATTGAGCTGTTGGGAAGATTAAATAGCCCAAAACTTTCCATGGACTCTCAAAAGCATACACATTGGTAGATTCAGCTCTCTTCGACTTTCTAATCACTATTTTTGGCCAAAATTTTATATTTATACTCTATTGTAGTATACAAAGGATTATTCAAGATTTCAGTGGCTTGACTATCTTACTTGACGAGAACGAGGCCATTTCTTTTGATGAGCCCACTCAGAAATGCCATCAAATTACTTAACCGTGATTACTTTTTTGGCTACGAGTAGATATGTAGAGTACAGATCACATACTTGCTACATCAGCGGTGACTCAAGGTTCCTGAAGGCATGGGGTTTTGGTCTCATATCTGGATATAAGTTGTAATATTATTTCAACACTGTGTCTTGACTTTCTGGGTGCTTAACGTGTGTCCCCACAAGACATCAGCTTGACTTGGATGCCCATTATGGTCTTACAGACATTGATATAACGTTTCGGAGGAGTTGTTCGTCTGACAGGAGCAAGTATACTAGTCGGAGTACTTAATAAGAAGAGACGATCTGAAGGAACTTGCAGTGAAAATGAGTGAGGTATGGAACCTAGTCAGTCACAGTTCTCTACGACAGAGCGAAACCCAACAGTTCGAGGACCTCTGCTCATACTAAAATGTCGGTGAGAAACGTAATGCGAATAAGATGAGAATGGCGATGAAGCCGGATCCAATGGTGAAGGAAAGAAAACGGAGATTAGAAATTAGAAAAGACATAGATACAAGCAAAGATCCCGTTCTGTGAAATGCGCTTACACGGTGGCCCGTGTTACCCCTTGAGCACTCGTTCCATGTATAAAATCATTACAGCTCCACCAAATAAGCACATCTACACCTTCCCCAAGAGCACGAAAGCATTAGGTCTTAAGTCTTCTTCGAGGAGATCCACCTCCATAGAAAACCTCAATTCGCATGTCATCCAAATTCAAAACACCGCAATCAACCTCGAGACGGCTCTCGAGATGCTCTAACTCCCATGATGTTAGCTTTCGCAATATCCGACCACACCATTAATTGAACCAGTCGGCTGCGCAGATGCCTTTCTGCAATCAACAATCGAATCGTCGAATCATCATGATATACAAACCGCTATCGCAGACGAATGTCAATTTGTTATTTCTCTATATCGCATAGAGATCTTAAATGTCAAGGTTGTCAAAATCTTTTAAAGCCTGCTCATTCACGACACCATGAGAGATCCGAGAAGCAGGGTTTAGCGATATAACTCCTGCCGCATTGCCGTATCAGACACATGGGGATATGCCGGATGATAGGGAGCTAGGTTTAGCAGTTACAATCGCTGGGGAGACGGAATGAGATGGAATCGATAAAGGAAAATAAGGTGAACGGTGGCGTGGCTCCGAATCTGTTAAGATCTCCAATTTCAGCAAACTCGGGACTGTAGCAACACACAGCGAAAGAGGCACCAGCGCTCATCCCGAAAGCAAAGTGTTGGTCTGAACCTGGATCACATCTTGGTTGTAACAGATTCCCAGAAACGTGCCCCTTCCTCCGACGTGTACGTGGATGAGAGACCGGCTGAAGCGGACGCCCTCACTTCACACACGTTCAGAAATAATACGGCGCTTGGGAGTCATCAATCTGACAAAATGCTCATCGGACTGTACACTGGCGGGCAAGGGTACTAAAGAGAATTGGCAGAGAAAGCGGACAAGTGTGTGGGATATGGAGTATAGCCATTCACAACAGTCTGCGACCGGGTAGAGTCCAGCGGTTTTGGGAGCAAATAACAAAGTGGAAGCATAATGCATGTGATATGGGTGTAATAATTGGGCCCTCAAGTTCGGGAGATGGTCGAAAATGAAGATATAAACATGAGCCAAGATACAGATGTGTAGGTATACAGCGACCTCGTATCGCACCCTAACCACTGGGTGCTGGGACTCCAGCGGAAGCCCTTTCACATAGGACAGAGTCATATACAGCATCAACGGCTCGGAGCGAGGGATGACAGGTGACGGTGGTCGTAGAGTCTGAGACAAAAGGACTGCAAGAAGAAAGTGGTCGAAGCATCCCATGAGACGCATCGACAACTAAACGTTGAGTAAATCAGTGTCTGTGCCATCTCTCCCTGTGGTATCCAACTGGAAGCTTCACCTACTCGAATCCATATCCAAGTCACCCTCTCCTCTATCCCGAATGCAGGCCCTCTATGTCCTGGAACCCACATATTTCCAGTGTCTATTGATTCATCACGCCGACCATCGTCTTGATCCAAGTCTGTTAACATAGAACGACATGTAGGTTACGCACAGTGCACAGTGCACGGTATTACACCTGAACCGCTCGCGCAGTCAACTACAGAGCCATGTAGCTCTGATGCGTTGGATAGAGGGCATATATAAACCAATTGTTCCATACGGTAGTGAGAGCACTTATATTAGATGTCATGGCGAGCGGTACAGGGCAGAGCGCGGGCTAAACAGTGACAAGTTCTCAATTCTCGGCGTCAGCATCTAAAAATTAAGCGAGGGACTCAACGCACGTAGCATATGTATGCATCCAATTCAGAGCATCTCCACCACCTCTAGCACAACCGGAAATCGCCAGTCTGCAAGATATTCAGAATCGGATAACCCAATCCATACCAAGTTTGCGCTCTCAGTATGCCCCAACAAACTCCAGCAGAGTCGCATACATCCCATTTCTTCCCGTCGCACCTTCCATGAAAAATGATGAGCCATCCCCATGACATCCAACATATAATTTTTACTTTAGAGATTATTGACGATAATCTGTGCTGGTATCTATTCAACTAAAAATCTATAGCGAAGAGTAAGAATCTACGGTAATAAAAATGTCTGCTGCAATCCACGTCAAACTTGATAGCTTCCAAATGTCGGATCTAAGGTGGGACTCTTCTTCTCCTCAGCCTCAGGGGTCAGAGCGGCGTCGCCTGAGTTAATTGAGACACTACTGTCCACGACGGCATTGATACCAAGGTTTGCATTCCCATGTTGGGAACCAAAGCGTAAACCGGATACGCAGGTGGATATGGATTTATTGGTTGTGTTGCTGATGTTTGAACGGATACTTCTTGCCACTAGAACCGTTGGCGCCAGGCCCTAATTGTAGTTCAGAAAAGCACAGTGATCGTAGAGATAATAAACTCCACCTACCGCAATGATGATCAGTACTGATTCCACGTAATACTCGGCTTCGGCGACAGGAGATTCTGCGTTAGTGAATGGCGGAACCACTACGGAGATAGCATCAAGTAAGACTACAAGGGAGTAAACTGCGGCCGACTCTATGATCAACCTCAAGACATGCTTGAATTTGCTGCTTATTTTCGATGATGGGACTTGAAGATGATAGGTAATATGTATTCTGTAGCCGATAAGAAGTGTTGTAACCACAGTGGTGCCTACTGATGCGAATGTAAGGGCGCTTTCAATATTATTGAATAAATTGGTGTTTAGACCGCTGGTGATCCCAGTCGATAACCCTGCCAGTATCATCTCTGCGCAAAAGAGGCCTGCGATAACATATCATATGGATTATAGACATGTTCATGCATAATCTTCCCCATCTGGAAAGTAGGACTCACCGAATTCTCCAACGAAAAGTAATAGCGGAACCGAGACAACTTTAAATGAGCGTCCCCAGACATGGAAACACCTCCAGATCTATCAACGTCCGAGTCAGCGTTACATTGATGAGAATGCATCGACGATCAATGACATTAATACTAACCAGTAATCCGTCGGAGACCATAAGCGAGGAGTAGAGTTGGAAGTCGCCAAGTACGAACATCCAGTCAGGACCCCTCCCAGTGTTTGGAAAAATATGGATTCTCGTGTGCCTCCGTTGTCCACGATCGTTAAGTCGAGAAAGTACCATTGGATAACGAACTCCGAGACGCAGAGGAGATATAGCACTGAGATAGCCGATAGCACAGTACGACTGATGCTACTCCCAGCCTTTCTAGATACTACAGGGAAGGAAGCTCATTATTGACGTCCTCTTGTCTTTTCAACTTGTAGAAGAAGGAACCTACAATATAGGTACATTGTTCCGGCGTATACCATGGTGTATACACCTAACATAAGTGAGATTTATGGGAGCTATTGTTAACAAATGCCGGAATTAAACGCACCCATCAAGAAGTTTAGAAGCATCGAGCTATTGAGGTTCGCCCCAATGATGTCTTTTTCTACGTCGACTGGGATAGAGACGTCTGGTGTAGACATGGTGAATCGAAGTTGTAGGTATGTTGAGGAGATACCATTTACCGAGTGGTCTCATAGTATATAAACTACCGACCACAATATTCATAGCACCGAGATAATCCTAGTATCGAATCGATTTCGCAGTTTCCATGGATGCTACAGCACATCATCCTGCCACTGTCATGACGCGGGTTTCGATGTGTGCATTGAACGAATGTTACAGTAGTGTATCGTTGAGCGTGCAAGAACTGCAGGGTGTGAGTGGATACGCCTTACTGGACCTGAGAAACTGACAGGATATATGACTTATCGGACTCTGTGTCCGTGATACTGCATCTATCTTGTCCAGTTTATCAAGTATAGAGGACATCATCATTACCAAAAAGTGCCCACTCAACCATAGACCCTTAGTTTGATGAGTCCCGGAGGGCCGCGGGACAACGGATCGCTGTTTGTATGCCCAGCCATCGAGGACTGATCGTTGATCCTCATCAATAATCCCGACACACCAAGCGGCTACATGATCCAATTCAATCCGCCTTCAATGATGCGGCACTTATACAGAATGCAATCAATGTCCCTGATTATTACTCCAATTTTATTCCATGTTGAAGGCACATTGGTATCTACTTCCTTGAAGGCTCCGTCTGCACTGAGCGAAAATTATTGGATAGCATTGTCAGTAAATCATTCGATAAACTTCCATGAAGTTTAAAGCAGTACGTACTAGTTATACTCATGCCGAATGTGATCCGAGTCATTCATCTGTCTCAAAATACCCTCATCCCACGAAATTCTCAACTCTAGTCTTTGACATGGCGTAATTCTGCCGTAGGATTAATGTTCTAGCCGAAGTGAGGATCCATCACTACCCTCGCTCGATCATCCTGTGTCAGATGCACAAAATTCTCCTGATACATATACAATCACCGCATCAAGTTTCAATACTGCTCCAGTGACCGCTCGTTCACAAGCAAAACATACACAGTGGTCGTGGAATATTCGGAGTTCTGGCTCTATTGTCTCGTATGCCGCCATGCTTCGTTCTAGCCTTCACATTAACGGCCCATACTTGGTGGCATCCGCGCAGAGGAGACTCAAGAGACCACCGTCATTCAGTTACCGCAACAAAATTTACGTAGAGTCGATGGGAAACTTATGGGAGGGTGTATATAGATGGAAGACTTGTGGATAGCAAGCATTGACGGATGGGAACAGAAGACGGACATTCGTGAATGATGCTCCACGACGTAGATATTGGGCCAGAGCTATTATTAGTCCCCAACTCATCAGGCAACCGACATCAGGAGCGGAACTGAGATTAAAGCTCAGATGGTATGAATATGACATCAGAGCGTGCGAGTCCGTCTATTGTTAAAAACCCATATATCATGTTTCGTAACCACATAAATATAGGTTAGGGGAATAGGTATATCCATTGGATGGGCGCCTAGGCGAGTCAAATATCTATCCCACAGATCTACCAACAATTTGATTTTAAATAGAGTGGAAATACGTCTTTACGTCCCCGATCGAAGGTCGTGGGTAGCGTAAGAAGCCAGATTCATGGCCATCGGGGAAAGATATCACAAGTTTGGTCGCAAAATCGTCAGGTCAATTCATCCATGCGGCCACGGTCACCAGATATGTGTCCTCTCCTCGACATAACCCCATCGATCGCCTGAAAGTCACTCAAGGTCTCCTGCCGGTCAACCACAATAAGCCATACGTGCAACTTGATGCTCTATATATCAATATTCTTTCTGAAGTGGAAGATGTCGAGGCTGTCTTGCGAATTCTAGGGGTGGCTATTGTATTGACTGAGAATATGTATGATTATATCTGGCATCTGGAAGTCAATGATCTGGAGAAGTTTATGCAACTTACCCCGGGCACTGTTCAGCTCCTCCTCATTGACCTCTTGTCCGTTGTAGATGCCTCAGACAGCAAGAAGCCGTCAAGTTTCTTCATGCATCATTCACTGATTTCCTCGTCGATCCAACCCAGTCTCATCAGTTTTTCATTGATCGCAGTAAAAGCCATGATGATGCTGCCCATTTCGGAATTTCCGCCATTGAATGTAAGCATTAATCGCTCTCTTACAAATATATTTCTGAGCTTCGGTTTATTTCACATATAGCACTCGACATAGCGACACTTCTGCCAAATCTTGCTTACCGGTCACTCTTGAGGCATCTCCGATTGGCAATCCCTCTGCATGACAACGCCATTCGTCGGAACAAGGTTTTCGAGGTGCCCTATGTTCAGCACTTCAGAACTTATGCTCTCACATCAAGGAATGGTCAATATTACAGCTCTGTGAGTGATCCTGCAATGTTTTTGCAATTTCTGCAAACACCGGTACGTCTGCTTTTTAAAGATATTGGAAATAGTGTTTTCGACTCCAAATCAAGGAATTTACCATCGAGCTATCTCAGATCAAAATTATGCAAATCCCTGGCGTTGATTCCCATGAGCCTTTGTCTGGCTTTTTGAGTGCCGTCTGTGCCGGCGGGATACTCGAATATAATCAAACAGTCTCTCTGCCGACAATTGGGGTTCTTTCATCCCCATCAGCACCCGAAGTCTCGGCTTTTGTGCCAGGTTTCTTCTTTTCTGCATCATTCGATCAAATCAAGGTGGGCAGTGGCCAGCGACAACCTGCATTGGGTAATGTTTGTCCCATAACTAGTACCCCTTATCTACAGATGGTGACGGAATTTCTAAATGACCCGTCACGAGCAGGACCACACGCTGTAGATCAATCGACCCATACTACCGCTGCGGTGTTCGCGGTGGAGTTTTCAGTCAGGGCTTGGGATGGGACAAAGTTCATTCTTCCTCATACCTTTAAAAGAAGACGCGGCAGACAGTGGAACTTCATCTGGGATGCTTTTCATTCGTGTTTTCGCAAGCTGGGTACTCGGCCGAGCTAGTCCATAAGCTCGGCCAACATAATCTTACCTTCAATCTAGGAAGACCAATGACCGATATGCGACATCGGGTACAGACCTTGTTTACAGCAGTCTGCAACCATTTCACACAGTCAAGTCCTGCACCGTTTAAAATCACCATTACCTGGACACAACATCCAAGTAACAATGTTGGTAACTGTTTCACAGCCGATGATTTAGATGATGGTGGAGATACGCGGCGAACTTTTTACGTCGATGAATCCATTCTTTCGAGCGACGAGGGGTGCAGGAGCCCACCGGGCAACAGTGATCAGCCATACGAGAATACATAGTTTAGGCACACGGGTACACTTGGGGGTACTGTGGCGTTAACGTGCTAAAGGTATTCAAAACCCAAAACTCATACTAGCTATGTCATATGGATATGTGTGTATTTTATCTACAGTACCAGCACCAGTACCAGTACGAAAACAAAAAGCTCGTGTCATTTCTCGTCTCGTCTGTTACCTGCCTACCTGTATGTAAGGATGTGGGTGGGGGTCTTTATTATCATTGAATTTGCTTAATAACATCATCGTCGTCATGTTCCCTCGAGCCCAACCGGCGTCGGTCCTAGCTCCTGGATGAGATCGTCACCTTATCAAGAGCCAAGATCGAGCGCAGGAGACAGAGAGAGCATGACAAATGGGTAGGATGGTGCGTGGCATGCATATGGTGAAATAATGTCGTGATATCCAGATCGTGTGGAGCGCGTAGCGCGTAAGCTGAGGCGTAGTTAAAGCGTAGGTGGGAATGTGGGAAGGAGTTATAATAGACCCACAGTGCGCTCGAATCCAATAAAGTCCTAACGGTGGGGTTTTTAGTGTGTGGTGGGTGGGTTTTGTGGGGGTTAAGCTAAACATGAGGATGGGGGTATGTGTGTCGCGTCAAGCGTATAGGTGTGGGCTGGGCAGGCGTAGAATGTAGGGTATCTTCAGCGTCGTCGAGACACCAAGACATCGATAGGGCATCAGTCGGAGGAGGAGTTGTTGCAGTCGTTTTATTTGTTCGGTATTTCTTCTTTTCGAGTTTTCGGGTGGCGTACTAGAATACAAATCCATAAATAAAAGTAAAATCATTATCGTAAAGGGGGTCACTAGCCAGCTATTGAAAAAAAAATGAAGCACCCCAGCATTCGACTAAAACTCCGTCGGTAGAAAAGAAAAGAAAAGTGAACATGAAATTGAAGTCGAAGATGAATGTGAAAGGAAGTGGGAAAATAGGCAGTGAGGAATAAATGGAAGGGAAGGAAGAAAATGGAAGGCGTAAGAATTTAAGTTTGAACTTAAAAAACGGGAATTTGAGAGCAAAGTGAAAGCGCAGAGGGAGGTGGGATGTCCGGTGTTCGGTGTCGGAAGGGACACAATAAAGGGACTGGCACGAGGGACGAATAAGTGAGAGTAGAGAGAATGCGAACGTGAACATAAAGAAAGCAAATACCAAAACCTCGGAAATCCAACCCCGTTCAAAAAGCGTACAACGCACGCATAAATCATCACCCGAATCCACACCCAAAGCCCTCAATAATCTATCCCAGCATAGAAATCCGCAACCGACGACGGGTGATATTCCTCTTCCATCACCTGCACCCAACCCTCGCTATCCTCGTCAGTAGTCCATGCACACATCCTCAGCCCGTTCCTCAAAGCTCTCCCTAATCCTTGTTTCCCATTGCAGCTACCTGGCCCGACGCCTTCGAATCCCTTGCACGCAGGCCTTACACGGTGCTTCATGAGCAGGAGCGCGATCATGTACGACTTGAGCAGCACAGAGCAGCGCTGGCGTATCGATCTGGAGGCAGACACGGGTTCGGGGGAGAATAATGGAGGGATATAGGACAGGGTGGGCGGGTACATGAGCTGGTCGCTCAGTGGAGACGATAAAGGTGTGGGTTCTTGTCGCCCGAGCAATCTTCATTTTCATTCTCGTCCTCCTCTTGTTCTCTTGGCTGCTCTTCATCTGCTGCACATCCACTACGCGACCCCTCGAAGAACTGCACATCGGATTCCGCCTCCTGCACACCCTGTAGCCTCAAAAATATTTTCAGCCGGATCACGAGGCGCGTGTCTTGCACTTCGAGCTCTTCAGTGCGCCATCTGCGCTCGGCAGGAGAGCGTGCTGTTGAAAACGGAGAGACGTGGTCGGAATCGCCATCCATGGTGGTTGAATCTTCGTCCTCCTCGACGACGAGCAAGCAGCTAAAGATATTTGAGCTCTGATTCGAAAAACAGCGATGCGAATGCCAGATCCACGACAATACTTCGAGCTTCGAATCCGGGGCCACAATCGCAGTCAAAGACGAAGGTCGTGCTAGTGACGTCATCGTCATCAATGCGGATGAACAAGTTGGATATACGCGGCACAAACAACGTCAAAGCGAATCAAAACCAAAAGGTGTTTAACGATTAAAATGACACGTAATCGTGGAGGATAATGAGAATAACCCCGGTCATAGCTTTCTGATTGTCAAGTCACAATTAGCAAATAAGGTTGACTTTGTGGCTTGTAAGAGCTTTGCCGAGCCAATGAGGGAAATATAGGACCTTTGATAAATGATAACGACCGTGGGCATCTCTTGTCCGTAAGCAAGGATGTATTTACATCTGGGAACACGATAAGACAAAGTTCAATATGGGAGAATATGGGAGTCTCCATAGCAGAATCCGTGGCATCCACGAAATCATCTTGTATATAATTACTGACCACCTCGGAATGTACGATCATACCTTGCCCGCATCCGAACACAAGGAATCTGGGCACTCGAATTGAACTCAGGTGGTTCAGGAGAAATCTACCGAAACGGAGGAGTGGCTCATTATGAACAAATAAAATAGATTCCAAATTTCAAAACACACGAGCAGCGGATACCAGCTCCACTGGGATGTCATAATTGTTCATAAGCTTTATAACGAATACTATACTCTGAAAATGCAAGACAAGTTGTCATCCTTCTGGCAGGTTTCAGACAGCGCGCATGTTATGTCATTGGCTCTGTTAATCAGACTGCATGCTAG
>JAJIRX010001049.1:0-12261 GCA_023853785.1 Psilocybe azurescens | reverse complement strand
ATGTCTGGATATAAGTTGTAATATTATTTCAACACTGTGTCTTGACTTTATGGGTGCTTAACGTGTGTCCCCACAAGACATCAGCTTGACTTGGATGCCCATTATGGTCTTACAGACATTGATATAACGTTTCGGAGGAGTTGTTCGTCTGACAGGAGCAAGTATACTAGTCGGAGTACTTAATAAGAAGAGACGATCTGAAGGAACTTGCAGTGAAAATGAGTGAGGTATGGAACCTAGTCAGTCACAGTTCTCTACGACGAGCAGGCCCAACAGTTCGAGGACCTCTGCTCATACTAAAATGTCGGTGAGAAACGTAATGCGAATAAGATGAGAATGGCGATGAAGCCGGATCCAATGGTGAAGGAAAGAAAACGGAGATTAGAAATTAGCAAAGACATAGATACAAGCAAAGATCCCGTTCTGTGAAATGCGCTTATACGGTGGCCCGTGTTACCCCTGAGCACTCGTTCCATATATAAAATCATTACGGCTCCACCAAATAAGCACATCTACACCTTCCCAAGAGCACGAAAGCATTAGGTCCTAAGTCTTCTTCGAGGAGATCCACCTCCATAGAAAACCTCAATTCGCATGTCATCCAAATTCAAAACACCGCAATCAACCTCGAGACGGCTCTCGAGATACTCTAACTACCATGATGTTAGCTTTCGCAATATCCGACCACACCATTAATTGAACCAGTCGGCTGCGCAGATGCCTTTCTGCAATCAACAATCGAATCGTCGAATCATCATGATATACAAACCGCTATCGCAGACGAATGTCAATTTGTTATTTCTCTATATCGCATAGAGATCTTAAATGTCAAGGTTGTCAAAATCTTTTAAAGCCTGCTCATTCACGACACCATGAGAGATCCGAGAAGCAGGGTTTAGCGATATAACTCCTGCCGCATTGCCGTATCAGACACATGGGGATATGCCGGATGATAGGGAGCTAGGTTTAGCAGTTACAATCGCTGGGGAGACGGAATGAGATGGAATCGATAAAGGAAAATAAGGTGAACGGTGGCGTGGCTCCGAATCTGTTAAGATCTCCAATTTCAACAAACTCGGGACTGTAGCAACACACAGCGAAAGAGGCACCAGCGCTCATCCCGAAAGCAAAGTGTTGGTCTGAACCTGGATCACATCTTGGTTGTAACAGATTCCCAGAAACGTGCCCCTTCCTCCGACGTGTACGTGGATGAGAGACCGGCTGAAGCGGACGCCCTCACTTCACACACGTTCAGAAATAATACGGCGCTTGGGAGTCGTCAATCTGACAAAATGCTCATCGGACTGTACAATGGCGGGCAAGGGTACTAAAGAGAATTGGCAGAGAAAGCGGACAAGTGTGTGGGATATGGAGTATAGCCATTCACAACAGTCTGCGACCGGGTAGAGTCCAGCGGTTTTGGGAGCAAATAACAAAGTGGAAGCATAATGCATGTGATATGGGTGTAATAATTGGGCCCTCAAGTTCGGGAGATGGTCGAAAATGAAGATATAAACATGAGCCAGGATACAGATGTGTAGGTATACAGCGACCTCGTATCGCACCCTAACCACTGGGTGCTGGGACTCCAGCGGAAGCCCTTTCACATAGGACAGAGTCATATACAGCATCAACGGCTCGGAGCGAGGGATGACAGGTGACGGTGGTCGTGTAGAGTCTGAGACAAAAGGACTGCAAGAAGAAAGTGGTCGAAGCATCCCATGAGACGCATCGACAACTAAACGTTGAGTAAATCAGTGTCTGTGCCATCTCTCCCTGTGGTATCCAACTGGAAGCTTCACCTACTCGAATCCATATCCAAGTCACCCTCTCTCTATCCCGAATGCAGGCCCTCTATGTCCTGGAACCCACATATTTCCAGTGTCTATTGATTCATCACGCCGACCATCGTCTTGATCCAAGTCTGTTAACATAGAACGACATGTAGGTTACGCACAGTGCACAGTGCACGGTATTACACCTGAACCGCTCGCGCAGTCAACTACAGAGCCATGTAGCTCTGATGCGTTGGATAGAGGCATATATAAACCAATTGTTCCATACGGTAGTGAGAGCACTTATATTAGATGTCATGGCGAGCGGTACAGGGCAGAGCGCGGGCTAAACAGTGACAAGTTCTCAATTCTCGGCGTCAGCATCTAAAAATTAAGCGAGGGACTCAACGCACGTAGCATATGCATATGCATCCAATTCAGAGCATCTCCACCACCTCTAGCACAACCGGAAATCGCCAGTCTGCAAGATATTCAGAATCGGATAACCCAATCCATACCAAGTTTGCGCTCTCAGTATGCCCCAACAAACTCCAGCAGAGTCGCATACATCCCATTTCTTCCCGTCGCACCTTCCATGAAAATGATGAGCCATCCCCATGACATCCAACATATAATTTTTACTTTAGAGATTATTGACGATAATCTGTGCTGGTATCTATTCAACTAAAAATCTATAGCGAAGAGTAAGAATCTACGGTAATAAAAATGTCTGCTGCAATACACGTCAAACTTGATAGCTTCCAAATGTCGGATCTAAGGTGGGACTCTTCTTCTCCTCAGCCTCAGGGGTCAGAGCGGCGTCGCCTGAGTTAATTGAGACACTACTGTCCACGACGGCATTGATACCAAGGTTTGCATTCCCATGTTGGGAACCAAAGCGTAAACCGGATACGCAGGTGGATATGGATTTATTGGTTGTGTTGCTGATGTTTGAACGGATACTTCTTGCCACTAGAACCGTTGGCGCCAGGCCCTAATTGTAGTTCAGAAAAGCACAGTGATCGTAGAGATAATAAACTCCACCTACCGCAATGATGATCAGTACTGATTCCACGTAATACTCGGCTTCGGCGACAGGAGATTCTGCGTTAGTGAATGGCGGAACCACTACGGAGATAGCATCAAGTAAGACTACAAGGGAGTAAACTGCGGCCGACTCTATGATCAACCTCAAGACATGCTTGAATTTGCTGCTTATTTTCGATGATGGGACTTGAAGATGATAGGTAATATGTATTCTGTAGCCGATAAGAAGTGTTGTAACCACAGTGGTGCCTACTGATGCGAATGTAAGGGCGCTTTCAATATTATTGAATAAATTGGTGTTTGGACCGCTGGTGATCCCAGTCGATAACCCTGCCAGTATCATCTCTGCGCAAAAGAGGCCTGCAATAACATATCATATGGATTATAGACATGTTCATGCATAATCTTCCCCATCTGGAAAGTAGGACTCACCGAATTCTCCAACGAAAAGTAATAGCGGAACCGAGACAACTTTAAATGAGCGTCCCCAGACATGGAAACACCTCCAGATCTATCAACGTCCGAGTCAGCGTTACATTGATGAGAATGCATCGACGATCAATGACATTAATACTAACCAGTAATCCGTCGGAGATAATAAGCGAGGAGTAGAGTTGGAAGTCGCCAAGTACGAACATCCAGTCAGGACCCCTCCCAGTGTTTGGAAAAATATGGATTCTCGTGTGCCTCCGTTGTCCACGATCGTTAAGTCGAGAAAGTACCATTGGACAACGAACTCCGAGACGCAGAGGAGATATAGCACTGAGATAGCCGATAGCACAGTACGACTGATGCTACTCCCAGCCTTTCTAGATACTACAGTGAAGGAAGTTCATTATTGACGTCCTCTTGTCTTTTCAACTTGTAGAAGAAGGAACCTACAATATAGGTACATTGTTCCGGCGTATACCATGGTGTATACACCTAACATAAGTGAGATTTATGGGAGCTATTGTTAACAAATGCCGGAATTAAACGCACCCATCAAGAAGTTTAGAAGCATCGAGCTATTGAGGTTCGCCCCAATGATGTCTTTTTCTACGTCGACTGGGATAGAGACGTCTGGTGTAGACATGGTGAATCGAAGTTGTAGGTATGTTGAGGAGATACCATTTACCGAGTGGTCTCATAGTATATAAACTACCGACCACAATATTCATAGCACCGAGATAATCCTAGTATCGAATCGATTTCGCAGTTTCCATGGATGCTACAGCACATCATCCTGCCACTGTCATGACGCGGGTTTCGATGTGTGCATTGAACGAATGTTACAGTAGTGTATCGTTGAGCGTGCAAGAACTGCAGGGTGTGAGTGGATACGCCTTACTGGACCTGAGAAACTGACAGGATATATGACTTATCGGACTCTGTGTCCGTGATACTGCATCTATCTTGTCCAGTTTATCAAGTATAGAGGACATCATCATTACCAAAAAGTGCCCACTCAACCATAGACCCTCAGTTTGATAGTCCGGAGGGCCGCGGGACAACGGATCGCTGTTTGTATGCCCAGCCATCGAGGACTGATCGTTGATCCTCATCAATAATCCCGACACACCAAGCGGCTACATGATCCAATTCAATCCGCCTTCAATGATGCGGCACTTATACAGAATGCAATCAATGTCCCTGATTATTACTCCAATTTTATTCCATGTTGAAGGCACATTGGTATCTACTTCCTTGAAGGCTCCGTCTGCACTGAGCGAAAATTATTGGATAGCATTGTCAGTAAATCATTCGATAAACTTCCATGAAGTTTAAAGCAGTACGTACTAGTTATACTCATGCCGAATGTGATCCGAGTCATTCATCTGTCTCAAAATACCCTCATCCCACGAAATTCTCAACTCTAGTCTTTGACATGGCGTAATTCTGCCGTAGGATTAATGTTCTAGCCGAAGTGAGGATCCATCACTACCCTCGCTCGATTATCCTGTGTCAGATGCACAAAATTCTCCTGATACATATACAATCACCGCATCAAGTTTCAATAATGCTCCAGTGACCGCTCGTTCACAAGCAAAACATACACAGTGGTCGTGGAATATTCGGAGTTCTGGCTCTATTGTCTCGTATGCCGCCATGCTTCGTTCTAGCCTTCACATTAACGGCCCATACTTGGTGGCATCCGCGCAGAGGAGACTCAAGAGACCACCGTCATTCAGTTACCGCAACAAAATTTACGTAGAGTCGATGGGAAACTTATGGGAGGGTGTATATAGATGGAAGACTTGTGGATAGCAAGCATTGACGGATGGGAACAGAAGACGGACATTCGTGAATGATGCTCCACGACGTAGATATTGGGCCAGAGCTATTATTAGTCCCCAACTCATCAGGCAACCGACATCAGGAGCGGAACTGAGATTAAAGCTCAGATGGTATGAATATGACATCAGAGCGTGCGAGTCCGTCTATTGTTAAAAACCCATATATCATGTTTCGTAACCACATAAATATAGGTTAGGGAATAGGTATATCCAATTGGATGGGCGCCTAGGCGAGTCAAATATCTATCCCACCGATCTACCAACAATTTGATTTTAAATAGAGTGGAAATACGTCTTTACGTCCCCGATCGAAGGTCGTGGGTAGCGTAAACCAGATTCATGGCCATCGGGGAAAGATATCACAAGTTTGGTCGCAAAATCGTCAGGTCAATTCATCCATGCGGCCACGGTCACCAGATATGTGTCCTCTCCTCGACATAACCCCATCGATCGCCTGAAAGTCACTCAAGGTCTCCTGCCGGTCAACCACAATAAGCCATACGTGCAACTTGATGCTCTATATATCAATATTCTTTCTGAAGTGGAAGATGTCGAGGCTGTCTTGCGAATTCTAGGGGTGGCTATTGTATTGACTGAGAATATGTATGATTATATCTGGCATCTGGAAGTCAATGATCTGGAGAAGTTTATGCAACTTACCCCGGGCACTGTTCAGCTCCTCCTCATTGACCTCTTGTCCGTTGTAGATGCCTCAGACAGCAAGAAGCCGTCAAGTTTCTTCATGCATCATTCACTGATTTCCTCGTCGATCCAACCCAGTCTCATCAGTTTTTCATTGATCGCAGTAAAAGCCATGATGATGCTGCCCATTTCGGAATTTCCGCCATTGAATGTAAGCATTAATCGCTCTCTTACAAATATATTTCTGAGCTTCGGTTTATTTCACATATAGCACTCGACATAGCGACACTTCTGCCAAATCTTGCTTACCGGTCACTCTTGAGGCATCTCCGATTGGCAATCCCTCTGCATGACAACGCCATTCGTCGGAACAAGGTTTTCGAGGTGCCCTATGTTCAGCACTTCAGAACTTATGCTCTCACATCAAGGAATGGTCAATATTACAGCTCTGTGAGTGATCCTGCAATGTTTTTGCAATTTCTGCAAACACCGGTACGTCTGCTTTTTAAAGATATTGGAAATAGTGTTTTCGACTCCAAATCAAGGAATTTACCATCGAGCTATCTCAGATCAAAAATTATGCAAATCCCTGGCGTTGATTCCCATGAGCCTTTGTCTGGCTTTTGGAGTGCCGTCTGTGCCGGCGGGATACTCGAATATAATCAAACAGTCTCTCTGCCGACAATTGGGGTTCTTTCATCCCCATCAGCACCCGAAGTCTCGGCTTTTGTGCCAGGTTTCTTCTTTTCTGCATCATTCGATCAAATCAAGGTGGGCAGTGGCCAGCGACAACCTGCATTGGGTAATGTTTGTCCCATAACTAGTACCCCTTATCTACAGATGGTGACGGAATTTCTAAATGACCCGTCACGAGCAGGACCACACGCTGTAGATCAATCGACCCATACTACCGCTGCGGTGTTCGCGGTGGAGTTTTCAGTCAGGGCTTGGGATGGGACAAAGTTCATTCTTCCTCATACCTTTAAAAGAAGACGCGGCAGACAGTGGAACTTCATCTGGGATGCTTTTGCATTCGTGTTTTCGCAAGCTGGGTACTCGGCCGAGCTAGTCCATAAGCTCGGCCAACATAATCTTACCTTCAATCTAGGAAGACCAATGACCGATATGCGACATCGGGTACAGACCTTGTTTACAGCAGTCTGCAACCATTTCACACAGTCAAGTCCTGCACCGTTTAAAATCACCATTACCTGGACACAACATCCAAGTAACAATGTTGGTAACTGTTTCACAGCCGATGATTTAGATGATGGTGGAGATACGCGGCGAACTTTTTACGTCGATGAATCCATTCTTTCGAGCGACGAGGATGTGCAGGAGCCCACCGGGCAACAGTGATCAGCCATACGAGAATACATAGTTTAGGCACACGGGTACACTTGGGGGTACTGTGGCGTTAACGTGCTAAAGGTATTCAAAACCCAAAACTCATACTAGCTATGTCATATGGATATGTGTGTATTTTATCTACAGTACCAGCACCAGTACCAGTACGAAAAACAAAAGCTCGTGTCATTTCTCGTCTCGTCTGTTACCTGCCTACCTGTATGTAAGGATGTGGGTGGGGTCTTTATTATCATTGAATTTGCTTAATAATATCATCGTCGTCATGTTCCCTCGAGCCCAACCGGCGTCGGTCCTAGCTCCTGGATGAGATCGTCACCTTATCAAGAGCCAAGATCGAGCGCAGGAGACAAGAGAGAGAGCATGACAAATGGGTAGGATGGTGCGTGGCATGCATATGGTGAAATAATGTCGTGATATCCAGATCGTGTGGAGCGCGTAGCGCGTAAGCTGAGGCGTAGTTAAAGCGTAGGTGGGAATGTGGGAAGGAGGTATAATAGACCCACAGTGCGCTCGAATCCAATAAAGTCCTAACGGTGGGGTTTTTAGTGTGTGGTGGGTGGGTTTTGTGCGGGGTTAAGCTAAACATGAGGATGGGGGTATGTGTGTCGCGTCAAGCGTATAGGTGTGGGCTGGGCAGGCGTAGAATGTAGGGTATCTTCAGCGTCGTCGAGACACCAAGACATCGATAGGGCATCAGTCGGAGGAGGAGTTGTTGCAGTCGTTTTATTTGTTCGGTATTTCTTCTTTTCGAGTTTTCGGGTGGCGTACTAGAATACAAATCCATAAATAAAAGTAAAATCATTATCGTAAAGGGGTCACTAGCCAGCTATTGAAAAAAATATGAAGCACCCCAGCATTCGACTAAAACTCCGTCGGTAGAAAAAGAAAAGTGAACATGAAATTGAAGTCGAAGATGAATGTGAAAGGAAGTGGGAAAATAGGCAGTGAGGAAATAAATGGAAGGAAGAAAATGGAAGGCGTAAGAATTTAAGTTTGAACTTAAAAAACGGGAATTTGAGAGCAAAGTGAAAGCGCAGAGGGAAGGTGGGATGTCCGGTGTTCGGTGTCGGAAGGGACACAATAAAGGGACTGGCACGAGGGACGAATAAGTGAGAGTAGAGAATGCGAACGTGAACATAAAGAAAGCAAATACCAAAACCTCGGAAATCCATCCCCGTTCAAAAAGCATACAACGCACGCATAAATCATCACCCGAATCCACACCCAAAGCCCTCAATAATCTATCCCAGCATAGAAATCCGCAACCGACGACGGGTGATATTCCTCTTCCATCACCTGCACCCAACCCTCGCTATCCTCGTCAGTAGTCCATGCACACATCCTCAGCCCGCTCCTCAAAGCTCTCCCTAATCCTTGTTTCCCATTGCAGCTACCTGGCCCGACGCCTTCGAATCCCTTGCACGCAGGCCTTACACGGTGCTTCATGAGCAGGAGCGCGATCATGTACGACTTGAGCAGCACAGAGCAGCGCTGGCGTATCGATCTGGAGGCAGACACGGGTTCGGGGGAGAATAATGGAGGGATATCGGACAGGGTGGGCGGGTACATGAGCTGGTCGCTCAGTGGAGACGATAAAAGGTGTGGGTTCTTGTCGCCCGAGCAATCTTCATTTTCATTCTCGTCCTCCTCTTGTTCTCTTGGCTGCTCTTCATCTGCTGCACATCCACTACGCGACCCCTCGAAGAACTGCACATCGGATTCCGCCTCCTGCACACCCTGTAGCCTCAAAAATATTTTCAGCCGGATCACGAGGCGCGTGTCTTGCACTTCGAGCTCTTCAGTGCGCCATCTGCGCTCGGCATAGGAGAGCGTGCTGTTGAAAACGGAGAGACGTGGTCGGAATCGCCATCCATGGTGGTGGTTGAATCTTCGTCCTCCTCGACGACGAGCAAGCAGCTAAAGATATTTGAGCTCTGATTCGAAAAACCAGCGATGCGAATGCCAGATCCACGACAATACTTCGAGCTTCGAATCCGGGGCCACAATCGCAGTCCAAGAGACGAAGTTCGTGCTAGTGACGTCATCGTCATCAATGCGGATGAACAAGTTGGATATACGCGGCACAAACAACGTCAAAGCGAATCAAAACCAAAGGTGTTTAACGATTAAAATGACACGTAATCGTGGAGGATAATGAGAATAACCCCGGTCATAGCTTTCTGATTGTCAAGTCACAATTAGCAAATAAGGTTGACTTTGTGGCTTGTAAGAGCTTTGCCGAGCCAATGAGGGAAATATAGGACCTTTGATAAATGATAACGACCGTGGGCATCTCTTGTCCGTAAGCAAGGATGTATTTACATCTGGGAACACGATAAGACAAAGTTCAATATGGGAGAATATGGGAGTCTCCATAGCAGAATCCGTGGCATCCACGAAATCATCTTGTATATAATTACTGACCACCTCGGAATGTACGATCATACCTTGCCCGCATCCGAACACAAGGAATCTGGGCACTCGAATTGAACTCAGGTGGTTCAGGAGAAATCTACCGAAAACGGAGGAGTGGCTCATTATGAACAAATAAAATAGATTCCAAATTTCAAAACACACGAGCAGCGGATACCAGCTCCACTGGGATGTCATAATTGTTCATAAGCTTTATAACGAATACTATACTCTGAAAATGCAAGACAAGTTGTCATCCTTCTGGCAGGTTTCAGACAGCGCGCATGTTATGTCATTGGCTCTGTTAATCAGACTGCATGCTAGTATGGTTGAAACCACTGACAAGTAAAGGAAGAACGTGCATATCAGAAACAAGATGCGTTTTAATTGTTCCTCGTAGGTAGCACACTCCCCGTGTCCAAACAGAGTCGCTACAAAAACACGTCAAACAGAAGAAAACTATTGTTAATCAAGTCCAGGCTGCCTCGAGCGATATCCATCCGTTCTAGAATGACTGTGAAATTTGATGCCTCATCGCCAGTGTTTTGTGCACCTAGGCCCTGAGCCGTGGCCTTTTAACACTTTTGCCATTGGAAATTGAAAGTATGCAAATGTGACTTTAGTATACGTCGGAGAAAATGAGATAATTAAGATAAAACAAACTGTGGAAAGCTCAGTGTCGATATATGCAAAAGAGCGTCAAAATTGCAGTTCCTGTGCCAATAACAAAGGGAACTAACGGAGTTGATAGCGATGTACACGCTTCACTTGAAGTTCTTGGAGTTGCTGACGCGGAGGTCACTCTGGATGTTGAGGACTGAAAACACACCGCATGGAGAGGTGACGATGGAGACGAGGTCGAAAGCATAGCGGTGGGTATAGTCGTCACCGAGAAATTAGAGGTGAATATGTTTCTGTGGGGAATTAGCCGTATTGGATCACTTACTACCTATGGGACCGGTGGGGTGGGACTGTGGGTCGCTAGACATCGAGGCCAGAACAACATATTTGATACAGGCATTCAGATGACTGGTACCTTGAGTCACGACTCCTTGAACTGCAAAGACGACGCCACATAGCGATTTAAAACTCACAAGACCATCTGAAAATTTGAGTCTTCCCAGCCTCTTCTCACCAACCTTGCCTCAAAGTTCATATTGCACGCATCGAATTTTTCGTGTGTCTCCAACAAATTCTAATCCGCGGACCGTCGGTCCCGAAAGGGAATTGTTACCTCACAGAGAACAGGCACCGCAAGATGGTGGGAGGCCAGTGGTGGTATTAGTACGTGCGTGAGTGTGGGTGGAATAATGATGACGATATCCAGATCGTGGGTGCACCGCATGGTAGGTAAGAGATATATGGCGGGCGTACAGAGACCCAGCGCGCGTAATTTAAGGAAGGGAATGGGGCTGTGGTGGTGGTGGTGCCGTGAGGTTGTGGGTAAAGACAGGTACCGTGTCAAGCGTGTGAGGACGTTAGGGTGCCCTCGGTAGTTGGTGTCGGCATTGTCGAGGCATTAATATATCAGTAATATATCAATCATGATTATTCCAGTTATTTACTTGGGCGAGTTCAAATTCTTACTGTTTTCGTGTTAATTAAGGAGCAGGTACAAGTATTTTACAGGAATGAATACAAGGATGACAACAAAAAGGTTATAAGCCATCAAGCAAAGAGAAAGAATAAACATTTTTAGTAAAGCAGCATCCGACACATGCACGGAATAGAGTCCAGCTCCGTCGATATTAACTTAGAAGAATGGAGTAAGGGGGTAAGAGCTGCCGTTGCACATAAAAAGTCTCCGACAAGCGGCTTGTATTGATTAGTAGAAAGAAGAACGCAGAATGAATAAAGGCTCAATCAAAGAAAAGCAAATTATGAGAAGAGAACAGGACGATGAAAAGGTTTAATTCTTGAACAAAAGGCGCCTGCATATGGAAGCGAAAGAGAGCAGTTAATAAAAGATAAAAGAAACTGTAATGGGACGCCTCGAGTTGCTGAGACTCTCGGCACGCGAGGGGATGGTAAATTAAATACACGCCTTACTTATTTAAAAATCAACTTATGCGCCAACTAAGGTGGAGGACGGAAGATGTAAAGCAAAGGAGATGATATTTGAACGCTTTACTGCGTGTTTTATTTGGTGGGTTTGTAGTATGAAAGAGGGTAGAGCAGAAACACAAATATAGGATATGGGCAGCATGAGTGGCATTGGAGCGGTGCTGTGGGAACAAGCGAGAGTGGCAGAGGGGGCAAAATAAGATGGGCCGCTCAACCAATCTGATGCAACATTAAGTAGATTATATTTGCACATGCTCTCGCTTTTTGAATCTTGCTTCGCTTTCTTACTCAATCTTCAAGTTCCGCTCGCAATTGCTCTCGGTATATCATTCACCCATGTTCTCAGCCTTGTATTCTTTGTCTCGCTCTCTATTTTTACATTGTATCACCACCTGTATTTTTAGTACTACAATTGCTTGATTTTTGCGTACCACTGCCTGATTTAATGAGTGTTCCTGCGTTGGTGTCAGTGTATCTGAGGCAAACATCTATAGCAGATAAAAATTTGAATGCCTTTATATATCTGCACATAATTCAAGACCTTTTGTGAAGGTACAATCTTACTTGACGTTTTACTGATTCATTACATTTGGCCCGGGAGAAGATCTTACCCGACTTTTTCGTATTGGCATGTCTCAGTTTCTCAATATATCGCGTTACATGCATTTGGTGCATTT
>JAJIRX010001048.1:0-12761 GCA_023853785.1 Psilocybe azurescens | reverse complement strand
TATACTAGTCGGAGTACTTAATAAGAAGAGACGATCTGAAGGAACTTGCAGTGAAAATGAGTGAGGTATGGAACCTAGTCAGTCACAGTTCTCTACGACAGAGCGAAACCCAACAGTTCGAGGACCTCTGCTCATACTAAAATGTCGGTGAGAAACGTAATGCGAATAAGATGAGAATGGCGATGAAGCCGGATCCAATGGTGAAGGAAAGAAAACGGAGATTAGAAATTAGCAAAGACATAGATACAAGCAAAGATCCCGTTCTGTGAAATGCGCTTATACGGTGGCCCGTGTTACCCCTTGAGCACTCGTTCCATATATAAAATCATTACGGCTCCACCAAATAAGCACATCTACACCTTCCCCAAGAGCACGAAAGCATTAGGTCCTAAGTCTTCTTCGAGGAGATCCACCTCCATAGAAACCCTCAATTCGCATGTCATCCAAATTCAAAACACCGCAATCAACCTCGAGACGGCTCGAGATGCTCTAACTCCCATGATGTTAGCTTTCGCAATATCCGACCACACCATTAATTGAACCAGTCGGCTGCGCAGATGCCTTTCTGCAATCAACAATCGAATCGTCGAATCATCATGATATACAAACCGCTATCGCAGACGAATGTCAATTTGTTATTCTCTATATCGCATAGAGATCTTAAATGTCAAGGTTGTCAAAATCTTTAAAGCCTGCTCATTCACGACACCATGAGAGATCCGAGAAGCAGGGTTTAGCGATATAACTCCTGCCGCATTGCCGTATCAGACATGGGGATATGCCGGATGATAGGGAGCTAGGTTTAGCAGTTACAATCGCTGGGGAGACGGAATGAGATGGAATCGATAAAGGAAAATAAGGTGAACGGTGGCGTGGCTCCGAATCTGTTAAGATCTCCAATTTCAACAAACTCGGGACTGTAGCAACACACAGCGAAAGAGGCACCAGCGCTCATCCCGAAAGCAAAGTGTTGGTCTGAACCTGGATCACATCTTGGTTGTAACAGATTCCCAGAAACGTGCCCTTCCTCCGACGTGTACGTGGATGAGAGACCGGCTGAAGCGGACGCCCTCACTTCACACACGTTCAGAAATAATACGGCGCTTGGGAGTCGTCAATCTGACAAAATGCTCATCGGACTGTACAATGGCGGGCAAGGGTACTAAAGAGAATTGGCAGAGAAAGCGGACAAGTGTGTGGGATATGGAGTATAGCCATTCACAACAGTCTGCGACCGGGTAGAGTCCAGCGGTTTTGGGAGCAAATAACAAAGTGGAAGCATAATGCATGTGATATGGGTGTAATAATTGGGCCCTCAAGTTCGGGAGATGGTCGAAAATGAAGATATAAACATGAGCCAGGATACAGATGTGTAGGTATACAGCGACCTCGTATCGCACCCTAACCACTGGGTGCTGGGACTCCAGCGGAAGCCCTTTCACATAGGACAGAGTCATATACAGCATCAACGGCTCGGAGCGAGGGATGACAGGTGACGGTGGTCGTGTAGAGTCTGAGACAAAAGGACTGCAAGAAGAAAGTGGTCGAAGCATCCCATGAGACGCATCGACAACTAAACGTTGAGTAAATCAGTGTCTGTGCCATCTCTCCCTGTGGTATCCAACTGGAAGCTTCACCTACTCGAATCCATATCCAAGTCACCTCTCTCTATCCCGAATGCAGGCCCTCTATGTCCTGGAACCCACATATTTCCAGTGTCTATTGATTCATCACGCCGACCATCGTCTTGATCCAAGTCTGTTAACATAGAACGACATGTAGGTTACGCACAGTGCACAGTGCACGGTATTACACCTGAACCGCTCGCGCAGTCAACTACAGAGCCATGTAGCTCTGATGCGTTGGATAGAGGGCATATATAAACCAATTGTTCCATACGGTAGTGAGAGCACTTATATTAGATGTCATGGCGAGCGGTACAGGGCAGAGCGCGGGCTAAACAGTGACAAGTTCTCAATTCTCGGCGTCAGCATCTAAAAATTAAGCGAGGGACTCAACGCACGTAGCATATGCATATGCATCCAATTCAGAGCATCTCCACCACCTCTAGCACAACCGGAAATCGCCAGTCTGCAAGATATTCAGAATCGGATAACCCAATCCATACCAAGTTTGCGCTCTCAGTATGCCCCAACAAACTCCAGCAGAGTCGCATACATCCCATTTCTTCCCGTCGCACCTTCCATGAAAAATGATGAGCCATCCCCATGACATCCAACATATAATTTTTACTTTAGAGATTATTGACGATAATCTGTGCTGGTATCTATTCAACTAAAAATCTATAGCGAAGAGTAAGAATCTACGGTAATAAAAATGTCTGCTGCAATACACGTCAAACTTGATAGCTTCCAAATGTCGGATCTAAGGTGGGACTCTTCTTCTCCTCAGCCTCAGGGGTCAGAGCGGCGTCGCCTGAGTTAATTGAGACACTACTGTCCACGACGGCATTGATACCAAGGTTTGCATTCCCATGTTGGGAACCAAAGCGTAAACCGGATACGCAGGAGCGGATATGGATTTATTGGTTGTGTTGCTGATGTTTGAACGGATACTTCTTGCCACTAGAACCGTTGGCGCCAGGCCCTAATTGTAGTTCAGAAAAGCACAGTGATCGTAGAGATAATAAACTCCACCTACCGCAATGATGATCAGTACTGATTCCACGTAATACTCGGCTTCGGCGACAGGAGATTCTGCGTTAGTGAATGGCGGAACCACTACGGAGATAGCATCAAGTAAGACTACAAGGGAGTAAACTGCGGCCGACTCTATGATCAACCTCAAGACATGCTTGAATTTGCTGCTTATTTTCGATGATGGGACTTGAAGATGATAGGTAATATGTATTCTGTAGCCGATAAGAAGTGTTGTAACCACAGTGGTGCCTACTGATGCGAATGTAAGGGCGCTTTCAATATTATTGAATAAATTGGTGTTTGGACCGCTGGTGATCCCAGTCGATAACCCTGCCAGTATCATCTCTGCGCAAAAGAGGCCTGCAATAACATATCATATGGATTATAGACATGTTCATGCATAATCTTCCCCATCTGGAAAGTAGGACTCACCGAATTCTCCAACGAAAAGTAATAGCGGAACCGAGACAACTTTAAATGAGCGTCCCCAGACATGGAAACACCTCCAGATCTATCAACGTCCGAGTCAGCGTTACATTGATGAGAATGCATCGACGATCAATGACATTAATACTAACCAGTAATCCGTCGGAGACCATAAGCGAGGAGTAGAGTTGGAAGTCGCCAAGTACGAACATCCAGTCAGGACCCCTCCCAGTGTTTGGAAAAATATGGATTCTCGTGTGCCTCCGTTGTCCACGATCGTTAAGTCGAGAAAGTACCATTGGACAACGAACTCCGAGACGCAGAGGAGATATAGCACTGAGATAGCCGATAGCACAGTACGACTGATGCTACTCCCAGCCTTTCTAGATACTACAGTGAAGGAAGTTCATTATTGACGTCCTCTTGTCTTTTCAACTTGTAGAAGAAGGAACCTACAATATAGGTACATTGTTCCGGCGTATACCATGGTGTATACACCTAACATAAGTGAGATTTATGGGAGCTATTGTTAACAAATGCCGGAATTAAACGCACCCATCAAGAAGTTTAGAAGCATCGAGCTATTGAGGTTCGCCCCAATGATGTCTTTTTCTACGTCGACTGGGATAGAGACGTCTGGTGTAGACATGGTGAATCGAAGTTGTAGGTATGTTGAGGAGATACCATTTACCGAGTGGTCTCATAGTATATAAACTACCGACCACAATATTCATAGCACCGAGATAATCCTAGTATCGAATCGATTTCGCAGTTTCCATGGATGCTACAGCACATCATCCTGCCACTGTCATGACGCGGGTTTCGATGTGTGCATTGAACGAATGTTACAGTAGTGTATCGTTGAGCGTGCAAGAACTGCAGGGTGTGAGTGGATACGCCTTACTGGACCTGAGAAACTGACAGGATATATGACTTATCGGACTCTGTGTCCGTGATACTGCATCTATCTTGTCCAGTTTATCAAGTATAGAGGACATCATCATTACCAAAAAGTGCCCACTCAACCATAGACCCTCAGTTTGATAGTCCGGAGGGCCGCGGGACAACGGATCGCTGTTTGTATGCCCAGCCATCGAGGACTGATCGTTGATCCTCATCAATAATCCCGACACACCAAGCGGCTACATGATCCAATTCAATCCGCCTTCAATGATGCGGCACTTATACAGAATGCAATCAATGTCCCTGATTATTACTCCAATTTTATTCCATGTTGAAGGCACATTGGTATCTACTTCCTTGAAGGCTCCGTCTGCACTGAGCGAAAATTATTGGATAGCATTGTCAGTAAATCATTCGATAAACTTCCATGAAGTTTAAAGCAGTACGTACTAGTTATACTCATGCCGAATGTGATCCGAGTCATTCATCTGTCTCAAAATACCCTCATCCCACGAAATTCTCAACTCTAGTCTTTGACATGGCGTAATTCTGCCGTAGGATTAATGTTCTAGCCGAAGTGAGGATCCATCACTACCCTCGCTCGATTATCCTGTGTCAGATGCACAAAATTCTCCTGATACATATACAATCACCGCATCAAGTTTCAATAATGCTCCAGTGACCGCTCGTTCACAAGCAAAACATACACAGTGGTCGTGGAATATTCGGAGTTCTGGCTCTATTGTCTCGTATGCCGCCATGCTTCGTTCTAGCCTTCACATTAACGGCCCATACTTGGTGGCATCCGCGCAGAGGAGACTCAAGAGACCACCGTCATTCAGTTACCGCAACAAAATTTACGTAGAGTCGATGGGAAACTTATGGGAGGGTGTATATAGATGGAAGACTTGTGGATAGCAAGCATTGACGGATGGGAACAGAAGACGGACATTCGTGAATGATGCTCCACGACGTAGATATTGGGCCAGAGCTATTATTAGTCCCCAACTCATCAGGCAACCGACATCAGGAGCGGAACTGAGATTAAAGCTCAGATGGTATGAATATGACATCAGAGCGTGCGAGTCCGTCTATTGTTAAAAACCCATATATCATGTTTCGTAACCACATAAATATAGGTTAGGGAATAGGTATATCCATTGGATGGGCGCCTAGGCGAGTCAAATATCTATCCCACCGATCTACCAACAATTTGATTTTAAATAGAGTGGAAATACGTCTTTACGTCCCCGATCGAAGGTCGTGGGTAGCGTAAGAAGCCAGATTCATGGCCATCGGGGAAAGATATCACAAGTTTGGTCGCAAAATCGTCAGGTCAATTCATCCATGCGGCCACGGTCACCAGATATGTGTCCTCTCCTCGACATAACCCCATCGATCGCCTGAAAGTCACTCAAGGTCTCCTGCCGGTCAACCACAATAAGCCATACGTGCAACTTGATGCTCTATATATCAATATTCTTTCTGAAGTGGAAGATGTCGAGGCTGTCTTGCGAATTCTAGGGGTGGCTATTGTATTGACTGAGAATATGTATGATTATATCTGGCATCTGGAAGTCAATGATCTGGAGAAGTTTATGCAACTTACCCCGGGCACTGTTCAGCTCCTCCTCATTGACCTCTTGTCCGTTGTAGATGCCTCAGACAGCAAGAAGCCGTCAAGTTTCTTCATGCACCATTCACTGATTTCCTCGTCGATCCAACCCAGTCTCATCAGTTTTTCATTGATCGCAGTAAAAGCCATGATGATGCTGCCCATTTCGGAATTTCCGCCATTGAATGTAAGCATTAATCGCTCTCTTACAAATATATTTCTGAGCTTCGGTTTATTTCACATATAGCACTCGACATAGCGACACTTCTGCCAAATCTTGCTTACCGGTCACTCTTGAGGCATCTCCGATTGGCAATCCCTCTGCATGACAACGCCATTCGTCGGAACAAGGTTTTCGAGGTGCCCTATGTTCAGCACTTCAGAACTTATGCTCTCACATCAAGGAATGGTCAATATTACAGCTCTGTGAGTGATCCTGCAATGTTTTTGCAATTTCTGCAAACACCGGTACGTCTGCTTTTTAAAGATATTGGAAATAGTGTTTTCGACTCCAAATCAAGGAATTTACCATCGAGCTATCTCAGATCAAAATTATGCAAATCCCTGGCGTTGATTCCCATGAGCCTTTGTCTGGCTTTTGGAGTGCCGTCTGTGCCGGCGGGATACTCGAATATAATCAAACAGTCTCTCTGCCGACAATTGGGGTTCTTTCATCCCCATCAGCACCCGAAGTCTCGGCTTTTGTGCCAGGTTTCTTCTTTTCTGCATCATTCGATCAAATCAAGGTGGGCAGTGGCCAGCGACAACCTGCATTGGGTAATGTTTGTCCCATAACTAGTACCCCTTATCTACAGATGGTGACGGAATTTCTAAATGACCCGTCACGAGCAGGACCACACGCTGTAGATCAATCGACCCATACTACCGCTGCGGTGTTCGCGGTGGAGTTTTCAGTCAGGGCTTGGGATGGGACAAAGTTCATTCTTCCTCATACCTTTAAAAGAAGACGCGGCAGACAGTGGAACTTCATCTGGGATGCTTTTGCATTCGTGTTTTCGCAAGCTGGGTACTCGGCCGAGCTAGTCCATAAGCTCGGCCAACATAATCTTACCTTCAATCTAGGAAGACCAATGACCGATATGCGACATCGGGTACAGACCTTGTTTACAGCAGTCTGCAACCATTTCACACAGTCAAGTCCTGCACCGTTTAAAATCACCATTACCTGGACACAACATCCAAGTAACAATGTTGGTAACTGTTTCACAGCCGATGATTTAGATGATGGTGGAGATACGCGGCGAACTTTTTACGTCGATGAATCCATTCTTTCGAGCGACGATGTGCAGGAGCCCACCGGGCAACAGTGATCAGCCATACGAGAATACATAGTTTAGGCACACGGGTACACTTGGGGGTACTGTGGCGTTAACGTGCTAAAGGTATTCAAAACCCAAAACTCATACTAGCTATGTCATATGGATATGTGTGTATTTTATCTACAGTACCAGCACCAGTACCAGTACGAAAACATAAAGCTCGTGTCATTTCTCGTCTCGTCTGTTACCTGCCTACCTGTATGTAAGGATGTGGGTGGGGTCTTTATTATCATTGAATTTGCTTAATAATATCATCGTCGTCATGTTCCCTCGAGCCCAACCGGCGTCGGTCCTAGCTCCTGGATGAGATCGTCACCTTATCAAGAGCCAAGATCGAGCGCAGGAGACAAGAGAGAGAGCATGACAAATGGGTAGGATGGTGCGTGGCATGCATATGGTGAAATAATGTCGTGATATCCAGATCGTGTGGAGCGCGTAGCGCGTAAGCTGAGGCGTAGTTAAAGCGTAGGTGGGAATGTGGGAAGGAGTTATAATAGACCCACAGTGCGCTCGAATCCAATAAAGTCCTAACGGTGGGGTTTTTAGTGTGGTGGGTGGGTTTTGTGCGGGGTTAAGCTAAACATGAGGATGGGGGTATGTGTGTCGCGTCAAGCGTATAGGTGTGGGCTGGGCAGGCGTAGAATGTAGGGTATCTTCAGCGTCGTCGAGACACCAAGACATCGATAGGGCATCAGTCGGAGGGGAGGAGTTGTTGCAGTCGTTTTATTTGTTCGGTATTTCTTCTTTTCGAGTTTTCGGGTGGCGTACTAGAATACAAATCCATAAATAAAAAGTAAAATCATTATCGTAAAGGGGTCACTAGCCAGCTATTGAAAAAAAAATATGAAGCACCCCAGCATTCGACTAAAACTCCGTCGGTAGAAAAAGAAAAGAAAAGTGAACATGAAATTGAAGTCGAAGATGAATGTGAAAGGAAGTGGGAAAATAGGCAGTGAGGAATAAATGGAAGGGAAGGAAGAAAATGGAAGGCGTAAGAATTTAAGTTTGAACTTAAAAACGGGAATTTGAGAGCAAAGTGAAAGCGCAGAGGGAAGGTGGGATGTCCGGTGTTCGGTGTCGGAAGGGACACAATAAAGGGACTGGCACGAGGGACGAATAAGTGAGAGTAGAGAGAATGCGAACGTGAACATAAAGAAAGCAAATACCAAAACCTCGGAAATCCATCCCCGTTCAAAAGCATACAACGCACGCATAAATCATCACCCGAATCCACACCCAAAGCCCTCAATAATCTATCCCAGCATAGAAATCCGCAACCGACGACGGGTGATATTCCTCTTCCATCACCTGCACCCAACCCTCGCTATCCTCGTCAGTAGTCCATGCACACATCCTCAGCCCGCTCCTCAAAGCTCTCCCTAATCCTTGTTTCCCATTGCAGCTACCTGGCCCGACGCCTTCGAATCCCTTGCACGCAGGCCTTACACGGTGCTTCATGAGCAGGAGCGCGATCATGTACGACTTGAGCAGCACAGAGCAGCGCTGGCGTATCGATCTGGAGGCAGACACGGGTTCGGGGGAGAATAATGGAGGGGATATCGGACAGGGTGGGGTACATGAGCTGGTCGCTCAGTGGAGACGATAAAAGGTGTGGGTTCTTGTCGCCCGAGCAATATTCATTTTCATTCTCGTCCTCCTCTTGTTCTCTTGGCTGCTCTTCATCTGCTGCACATCCACTACGCGACCCCTCGAAGAACTGCACATCGGATTCCGCCTCCTGCACACCCTGTAGCCTCAAAAATATTTTCAGCCGGATCACGAGGCGCGTCTTGCACTTCGAGCTCTTCAGTGCGCCATCTGCGCTCGGCATAGGAGAGCGTGCTGTTGAAAACGGAGAGACGTGGTCGGAATCGCCATCCTTGGTGGTGGTTGAATCTTCGTCCTCGACGAGCAAGCAGCTAAAGATATTTGAGCTCTGATTCGAAAAACAGCGATGCGAATGCCAGATCCACGACAATACTTCGAGCTTCGAATCCGGGGCCACAATCGCAGTCAAAGACGAAGGTCGTGCTAGTGACGTCATCGTCATCAATGCGGATGAACAAGTTGGATATACGCGGCACAAACAACGTCAAAGCGAATCAAAACCAAAAGGTGTTTAACGATTAAAATGACACGTAATCGTGGAGGATAATGAGAATAACCCCGGTCATAGCTTTCTGATTGTCAAGTCACAATTAGCAAATAAGGTTGACTTTGTGGCTTGTAAGAGTATTTGCCGAGCCAATGAGGGAAATATAGGACCTTTGATAAATGATAACGACCGTGGGCATCTCTTGTCCGTAAGCAAGGATGTATTTACATCTGGGAACACGATAAGACAAAGTTCAATATGGGAGAATATGGGAGTCTCCATAGCAGAATCCGTGGCATCCACGAAATCATCTTGTATATAATTACTGACCACCTCGGAATGTACGATCATACCTTGCCCGCATCCGAACACAAGGAATCTGGGCACTCGAATTGAACTCAGGTGGTTCAGGAGAAATCTACCGACAACGGAGGAGTGGCTCATTATGAACAAATAAAATAGATTCCAAATTTCAAAACACACGAGCAGCGGATACCAGCTCCACTGGGATGTCATAATTGTTCATAAGCTTTATAACGAATACTATACTCTGAAAATGCAAGACAAGTTGTCATCCTTCTGGCAGGTTTCAGACAGCGCGCATGTTATGTCATTGGCTCTGTTAATCAGACTGCATGCTAGTATGGTTGAAACCACTGACAAGTAAAGGAAGAACGTGCATATCAGAAACAAGATGCGTTTTAATTGTTCCTCGTAGGTAGCACACTCCCCGTGTCCACAACCAGAGTCGCTACAAAAACACGTCAAACAGAAGAAAACTATTGTTAATCAAGTCCAGGCTGCCTCGAGCGATATCCATCCGTTCTAGAATGACTGTGAAATTTGATGCCTCATCGCCAGTGTTTTGTGCACCTAGGCCCTGAGCCGTGGCCTTTTAACACTTTGCCATTGGAAATTGAAAGTATGCAAATGTGACTTTAGTATACGTCGGAGAAAATGAGATAATTAAGATAAAACAAACTGTGGAAAGCTCAGTGTCGATATATGCAAAAGAGCGTCAAAATTGCAGTTCCTGTGCCAATAACAAAGGGAACTAACGGAGTTGATAGCGATGTACACGCTTCACTTGAAGTTCTTGGAGTTGCTGACGCGGAGGTCACTCTGGATGTTGAGGACTGAAAACACACCGCATGGAGAGGTGACGATGGAGACGAGGTCGAAAGCATAGCGGTGGGTATAGTCGGCACCGAGAAATTAGAGGTGAATATGTTTCTGTGGGGAATTAGCCGTATTGGATCACTTACTACCTATGGGACCGGTGGGGTGGGACTGTGGGTCGCTAGACATCGAGGCCAGAACAACATGCATATTTGATACAGGCATTCAGATGACTGGTACCTTGAGTCACGACTCCTGAACTGCAAAGACGACGCCACATAGCGATTTAAAACTCACAAGACCATCTGAAAATTTGAGTCTTCCCAGCCTCTTCTCACCAACCTTGCCTCAAAGTTCATATTGCACGCATCGAATTTTTCGTGTGTCTCCAACAAATTCTAATCCGCGGACCGTCGGTCCCGAAAGGGGAATTGTTACCTCACAGAGAACAGGCACCGCAAGATGGTGGGAGGCCAGTGGTGGTATTAGTACGTGCGTGAGTGTGGGTGGAATAATGATGACGATATCCAGATCGTGGGTGCACCGCATGGTAGGTAAGAGATATATGGCGGGCGTACAGAGACCCAGCGCGCGTAATTTAAGGAAAAAAGGGAATGGGGAGATCTGTGGTGGTGGTGGTGCCGTGAGGTTGTGGGTAAAGACAGGTACCGTGTCAAGCGTGTGAGGACGTTAGGGTGCCCTCGGTAGTTGGTGTCGGCATTGTCGAGGCATTAATATATCAGTAATATATCAATCATGATTATTCCAGTTATTTACTTGGGCGAGTTCAAATTCTTACTGTTTTCGTGTTAATTAAGGAGCAGGTACAAGTATTTTACAGGAATGAATACAAGGATGACAACAAAAAGGTTATAAGCCATCAAGCAAAGAGAAAGAATAAACATTTTTAGTAAAGCAGCATCCGACACATGCACGGAATAGAGTCCAGCTCCGTCGATATTAACTTAGAAGAATGGAGTAAGGGGTAAGAGCTGCCGTTGCACATAAAAAGTCTCCGACAAGCGGCTTGTATTGATTAGTAGAAAGAAGAACGCAGAATGAATAAAGGCTCAATCAAAGAAAAGCAAATTATGAGAAGAGAACAGGACGATGAAAAGGTTTAATTCTTGAACAAAAGGCGCCTGCATATGGAAGCGAAAGAGAGCAGTTAATAAAAGATAAAAGAAACTGTAATGGGACGCCTCGAGTTGCTGAGACTCTCGGCACGCGAGGGGATGGTAAATTAAATACACGCCTTACTTATTTAAAAATCAACTTATGCGCCAACTAAGGTGGAGGACGGAAGATGTAAAGCAAAGGAGATGATATTTGAACGCTTTACTGCGTGTTTTATTTGGTGGGTTGTAGTATGAAAGAGGGTAGAGCAGAAACACAAATATAGGATATGGGCAGCATGAGTGGCATTGGAGCGGTGCTGTGGGAACAAGCGAGAGTGGCAGAGGGGCAAAATAAGATGGGCCGCTCAACCAATCTGATGCAACATTAAGTAGATTATATTTGCACATGCTCTCGCTTTTTGAATCTTGCTTCGCTTTCTTACTCTCAATCTTCAAGTTCCGCTCGCAATTGCTCGGTATATCATTCACCCATGTTCTCAGCCTTGTATTCTTTGTCTCGCTCTCTATTTTTACATTGTATCACCACCTGTATTTTTAGTACTACAATTGCTTGATTTTTGCGTACCACTGCCTGATTTAATGAGTGTTCCTGCGTTGGTGTCAGTGTATCTGAGGCAAACATCTATAGCAGATAAAAATTTGAATGCCTTTATATATCTGCACATAATTCAAGGACCTTTTGTGAAGGTACAATCTTACTTAACGTTTTACTGATTCATTACATTTGGCCCGGGAGAAGATCTTACCCGACTTTTTCGTATTGGCATGTCTCAGTTTCTCAATATATCGCGTTACATGCATTTGGTGCATTTCTGACTTTACATCTACGTGGTATTGCAATCTTGCTCCCGAGCGCTTTTGCTGATGGTGTGAAAGTGAGACTGTGAAGATAATTCGTCCTCGTATTACTCACAGGTTGTGTGCGATTTTAGGGGTCGCAGATCTCATCAGGGATCGAAGGCGACGGGGATGAATGGATGGTGATCTTGGCCCGGAGAATTCTCCGGATACGCTGGTGGTGGGAATAGTGACTGGCAAGACCCGGCAAAACTGAGTTTAAAATTTCACGATTTATATATGCACTCACGTGACATACTCACGCTGGCTCAACTAGCAAGGCATTTGGAGCCTTCGACGAGTTTGATATATTATACGACCACCCAAAATTTTTTGGCTGAGCGGCATGGACAGCAACATTATCACGCACATCCCACCGCACGCACCCTACCCCACCGATCAATTGATCCATACCTCCCCCACCGAACCCCATAACACAATACGCACCATACCATGTCCTTCGTTCAGCAGCAGCCCCATCAACTGCAGTACACTTGTCCGCCTTCGAATGCCCTCTTCCCGGCGCTCTACCTCTACCTTAAATGACACCTGGCGCTGAAGCACATCGTCCTCACACGAAGATCGGAAGACAGAGGAGCTCGAAGACTGCCCGGGGAAAGGAATGAG
>JAJIRX010001047.1:0-62497 GCA_023853785.1 Psilocybe azurescens | reverse complement strand
CACCCTCTCCTCTATCCCGAATGCAGGCCCTCTATGTCCTGGAACCCACATATTTCCAGTGTCTATTGATTCATCACGCCGACCATCGTCTTGATCCAAGTCTGTTAACATAGAACGACATGTAGGTTACGCACAGTGCACAGTGCACGGTATTACACCTGAACCGCTCGCGCAGTCAACTACAGAGCCATGTAGCTCTGATGCGTTGGATAGAGGCATATATAAACCAATTGTTCCATACGGTAGTGAGAGCACTTATATTAGATGTCATGGCGAGCGGTACAGGGCAGAGCGCGGGCTAAACAGTGACAAGTTCTCAATTCTCGGCGTCAGCATCTAAAAATTAAGCGAGGGACTCAACGCACGTAGCATATGCATATGCATCCAATTCAGAGCATCTCCACCACCTCTAGCACAACCGGAAATCGCCAGTCTGCAAGATATTCAGAATCGGATAACCCAATCCATACCAAGTTTGCGCTCTCAGTATGCCCCAACAAACTCCAGCAGAGTCGCATACATCCCATTTCTTCCCGTCGCACCTTCCATGAAAAATGATGAGCCATCCCCATGACATCCAACATATAATTTTTACTTTAGAGATTATTGACGATAATCTGTGCTGGTATCTATTCAACTAAAAATCTATAGCGAAGAGTAAGAATCTACGGTAATAAAAATGTCTGCTGCAATACACGTCAAACTTGATAGCTTCCAAATGTCGGATCTAAGGTGGGACTCTTCTTCTCCTCAGCCTCAGGGGTCAGAGCTGGCGCCTGAGTTAATTGAGACACTACTGTCCACGACGGCATTGATACCAAGGTTTGCATTCCCATGTTGGGAACCAAAGCGTAAACCGGATACGCAGGTGGATATGGATTTATTGGTTGTGTTGCTGATGTTTGAACGGATACTTCTTGCCACTAGAACCGTTGGCGCCAGGCCCTAATTGTAGTTCAGAAAAGCACAGTGATCGTAGAGATAATAAACTCCACCTACCGCAATGATGATCAGTACTGATTCCACGTAATACTCGGCTTCGGCGACAGGAGATTCTGCGTTAGTGAATGGCGGAACCACTACGGAGATAGCATCAAGTAAGACTACAAGGGAGTAAACTGCGGCCGACTCTATGATCAACCTCAAGACATGCTTGAATTTGCTGCTTATTTTCGATGATGGGACTTGAAGATGATAGGTAATATGTATTCTGTAGCCGATAAGAAGTGTTGTAACCACAGTGGTGCCTACTGATGCGAATGTAAGGGCGCTTTCAATATTATTGAATAAATTGGTGTTTGGACCGCTGGTGATCCCAGTCGATAACCCTGCCAGTATCATCTCTGCGCAAAAGAGGCCTGCAATAACATATCATATGGATTATAGACATGTTCATGCATAATCTTCCCCATCTGGAAAGTAGGACTCACCGAATTCTCCAACGAAAAGTAATAGCGGAACCGAGACAACTTTAAATGAGCGTCCCCAGACATGGAAACACCTCCAGATCTATCAACGTCCGAGTCAGCGTTACATTGATGAGAATGCATCGACGATCAATGACATTAATACTAACCAGTAATCCGTCGGAGACCATAAGCGAGGAGTAGAGTTGGAAGTCGCCAAGTACGAACATCCAGTCAGGACCCCTCCCAGTGTTTGGAAAAATATGGATTCTCGTGTGCCTCCGTTGTCCACGATCGTTAAGTCGAGAAAGTACCATTGGACAACGAACTCCGAGACGCAGAGGAGATATAGCACTGAGATAGCCGATAGCACAGTACGACTGATGCTACTCCCAGCCTTTCTAGATACTACAGTGAAGGAAGTTCATTATTGACGTCCTCTTGTCTTTTCAACTTGTAGAAGAAGGAACCTACAATATAGGTACATTGTTCCGGCGTATACCATGGTGTATACACCTAACATAAGTGAGATTTATGGGAGCTATTGTTAACAAATGCCGGAATTAAACGCACCCATCAAGAAGTTTAGAAGCATCGAGCTATTGAGGTTCGCCCCAATGATGTCTTTTTCTACGTCGACTGGGATAGAGACGTCTGGTGTAGACATGGTGAATCGAAGTTGTAGGTATGTTGAGGAGATACCATTTACCGAGTGGTCTCATAGTATATAAACTACCGACCACAATATTCATAGCACCGAGATAATCCTAGTATCGAATCGATTTCGCAGTTTCCATGGATGCTACAGCACATCATCCTGCCACTGTCATGACGCGGGTTTCGATGTGTGCATTGAACGAATGTTACAGTAGTGTATCGTTGAGCGTGCAAGAACTGCAGGGTGTGAGTGGATACGCCTTACTGGACCTGAGAAACTGACAGGATATATGACTTATCGGACTCTGTGTCCGTGATACTGCATCTATCTTGTCCAGTTTATCAAGTATAGAGGACATCATCATTACCAAAAAGTGCCCACTCAACCATAGACCCTCAGTTTGATAGTCCGGAGGGCCGCGGGACAACGGATCGCTGTTTGTATGCCCAGCCATCGAGGACTGATCGTTGATCCTCATCAATAATCCCGACACACCAAGCGGCTACATGATCCAATTCAATCCGCCTTCAATGATGCGGCACTTATACAGAATGCAATCAATGTCCCTGATTATTACTCCAATTTTATTCCATGTTGAAGGCACATTGGTATCTACTTCCTTGAAGGCTCCGTCTGCACTGAGCGAAAATTATTGGATAGCATTGTCAGTAAATCATTCGATAAACTTCCATGAAGTTTAAAGCAGTACGTACTAGTTATACTCATGCCGAATGTGATCCGAGTCATTCATCTGTCTCAAAATACCCTCATCCCACGAAATTCTCAACTCTAGTCTTTGACATGGCGTAATTCTGCCGTAGGATTAATGTTCTAGCCGAAGTGAGGATCCATCACTACCCCTCGCTCGATTATCCCTGTGTCAGATGCACAAAATTCTCCTGATACATATACAATCACCGCATCAAGTTTCAATAATGCTCCAGTGACCGCTCGTTCACAAGCAAAACATACACAGTGGTCGTGGAATATTCGGAGTTCTGGCTCTATTGTCTCGTATGCCGCCATGCTTCGTTCTAGCCTTCACATTAACGGCCCATACTTGGTGGCATCCGCGCAGAGGAGACTCAAGAGACCACCGTCATTCAGTTACCGCAACAAAATTTACGTAGAGTCGATGGGAAACTTATGGGAGGGTGTATATAGATGGAAGACTTGTGGATAGCAAGCATTGACGGATGGGAACAGAAGACGGACATTCGTGAATGATGCTCCACGACGTAGATATTGGGCCAGAGCTATTATTAGTCCCCAACTCATCAGGCAACCGACATCAGGAGCGGAACTGAGATTAAAGCTCAGATGGTATGAATATGACATCAGAGCGTGCGAGTCCGTCTATTGTTAAAAACCCATATATCATGTTTCGTAACCACATAAATATAGGTTAGGGAATAGGTATATCCAATTGGATGGGCGCCTAGGCGAGTCAAATATCTATCCCACCGATCTGCCAACAATTTGATTTTAAATAGAGTGGAAATACGTCTTTACGTCCCCGATCGAAGGTCGTGGGTAGCGTAAGAAGCCAGATTCATGGCCATCGGGGAAAGATATCACAAGTTTGGTCGCAAAATCGTCAGGTCAATTCATCCATGCGGCCACGGTCACCAGATATGTGTCCTCTCCTCGACATAACCCCATCGATCGCCTGAAAGTCACTCAAGGTCTCCTGCCGGTCAACCACAATAAGCCATACGTGCAACTTGATGCTCTATATATCAATATTCTTTCTGAAGTGGAAGATGTCGAGGCTGTCTTGCGAATTCTAGGGGTGGCTATTGTATTGACTGAGAATATGTATGATTATATCTGGCATCTGGAAGTCAATGATCTGGAGAAGTTTATGCAACTTACCCCGGGCACTGTTCAGCTCCTCCTCATTGACCTCTTGTCCGTTGTAGATGCCTCAGACAGCAAGAAGCCGTCAAGTTTCTTCATGCACCATTCACTGATTTCCTCGTCGATCCAACCCAGTCTCATCAGTTTTTCATTGATCGCAGTAAAAGCCATGATGATGCTGCCCATTTCGGAATTTCCGCCATTGAATGTAAGCATTAATCGCTCTCTTACAAATATATTTCTGAGCTTCGGTTTATTTCACATATAGCACTCGACATAGCGACACTTCTGCCAAATCTTGCTTACCGGTCACTCTTGAGGCATCTCCGATTGGCAATCCCTCTGCATGACAACGCCATTCGTCGGAACAAGGTTTTCGAGGTGCCCTATGTTCAGCACTTCAGAACTTATGCTCTCACATCAAGGAATGGTCAATATTACAGCTCTGTGAGTGATCCTGCAATGTTTTTGCAATTTCTGCAAACACCGGTACGTCTGCTTTTTAAAGATATTGGAAATAGTGTTTTTCGACTCCAAATCAAGGAATTTACCATCGAGCTATCTCAGATCAAAATTATGCAAATCCCTGGCGTTGATTCCCATGAGCCTTTGTCTGGCTTTTGGAGTGCCGTCTGTGCCGGCGGGATACTCGAATATAATCAAACAGTCTCTCTGCCGACAATTGGGGTTCTTTCATCCCCATCAGCACCCGAAGTCTCGGCTTTTGTGCCAGGTTTCTTCTTTTCTGCATCATTCGATCAAATCAAGGTGGGCAGTGGCCAGCGACAACCTGCATTGGGTAATGTTTGTCCCATAACTAGTACCCCTTATCTACAGATGGTGACGGAATTTCTAAATGACCCGTCACGAGCAGGACCACACGCTGTAGATCAATCGACCCATACTACCGCTGCGGTGTTCGCGGTGGAGTTTTCAGTCAGGGCTTGGGATGGGACAAAGTTCATTCTTCCTCATACCTTTAAAAGAAGACGCGGCAGACAGTGGAACTTCATCTGGGATGCTTTTGCATTCGTGTTTTCGCAAAAGCTGGAGTACTCGGCCGAGCTAGTCCATAAGCTCGGCCAACATAATCTTACCTTCAATCTAGGAAGACCAATGACCGATATGCGACATCGGGTACAGACCTTGTTTACAGCAGTCTGCAACCATTTCACACAGTCAAGTCCTGCACCGTTTAAAATCACCATTACCTGGACACAACATCCAAGTAACAATGTTGGTAACTGTTTCACAGCCGATGATTTAGATGATGGTGGAGATACGCGGCGAACTTTTTACGTCGATGAATCCATTCTTTCGAGCGACGAGGATGTGCAGGAGCCCACCGGGCAACAGTGATCAGCCATACGAGAATACATAGTTTAGGCACACGGGTACACTTGGGGGTACTGTGGCGTTAACGTGCTAAAGGTATTCAAAACCCAAAACTCATACTAGCTATGTCATATGGATATGTGTGTATTTTATCTACAGTACCAGCACCAGTACCAGTACGAAAAACATAAAAGCTCGTGTCATTTCTCGTCTCGTCTGTTACCTGCCTACCTGTATGTAAGGATGTGGGTGGGGGTCTTTATTATCATTGAATTTGCTTAATAACATCATCGTCGTCATGTTCCCTCGAGCCCAACCGGCGTCGGTCCTAGCTCCTGGATGAGATCGTCACCTTATCAAGAGCCAAGATCGAGCGCAGGAGACAAGAGAGAGAGCATGACAAATGGGTAGGATGGTGCGTGGCATGCATATGGGGTGAAATAAATGTCGTGATATCCAGATCGTGTGGAGCGCGTAGCGCGTAAGCTGAGGCGTAGTTAAAGCGTAGGTGGGAATGTGGGAAGGAGGTATAATAGACCCACAGTGCGCTCGAATCCAATAAAGTCCTAACGGTGGGGTTTTTAGTGTGTGGTGGGTGGGTTTTGTGCGGGGTTAAGCTAAACATGAGGATGGGGGTATGTGTGTCGCGTCAAGCGTATAGGTGTGGGCTGGGCAGGCGTAGAATGTAGGGTATCTTCAGCGTCGTCGAGACACCAAGACATCGATAGGGCATCAGTCGGAGGAGGAGTTGTTGCAGTCGTTTTATTTGTTCGGTATTTCTTCTTTTCGAGTTTTCGGGTGGCGTACTAGAATACAAATCCATAAATAAAAAGTAAAATCATTATCGTAAAGGGGGTCACTAGCCAGCTATTGAAAAAAATATGAAGCACCCCAGCATTCGACTAAAACTCCGTCGGTAGAAAAAGAAAAGAAAAGTGAACATGAAATTGAAGTCGAAGATGAATGTGAAAGGAAGTGGGAAAATAGGCAGTGAGGAATAAATGGAAGGGAAGGAAGAAAATAGAAGGCGTAAGAATTTAAGTTTGAACTTAAAAAACGGGAATTTGAGAGCAAAGTGAAAGCGCAGAGGGAAGGTGGGATGTCCGGTGTTCGGTGTCGGAAGGGACACAATAAAGGGACTGGCACGAGGGACGAATAAGTGAGAGTAGAGAGAATGCGAACGTGAACATAAAGAAAGCAAATACCAAAACCTCGGAAATCCATCCCCGTTCAAAAGCATACAACGCACGCATAAATCATCACCCGAATCCACACCCAAAGCCCTCAATAATCTATCCCAGCATAGAAATCCGCAACCGACGACGGGTGATATTCCTCTTCCATCACCTGCACCCAACCCTCGCTATCCTCGTCAGTAGTCCATGCACACATCCTCAGCCCGCTCCTCAAAGCTCTCCCTAATCCTTGTTTCCCATTGCAGCTACCTGGCCCGACGCCTTCGAATCCCTTGCACGCAGGCCTTACACGGTGCTTCATGAGCAGGAGCGCGATCATGTACGACTTGAGCAGCACAGAGCAGCGCTGGCGTATCGATCTGGAGGCAGACACGGGTTCGGGGGAGAATAATGGAGGGGATATCGGACAGGGTGGGCGGGTACATGAGCTGGTCGCTCAGTGGAGACGGTAAAAGGTGTGGGTTCTTGTCGCCCGAGCAATATTCATTTTCATTCTCGTCCTCCTCTTGTTCTCTTGGCTGCTCTTCATCTGCTGCACATCCACTACGCGACCCCTCGAAGAACTGCACATCGGATTCCGCCTCCTGCACACCCTGTAGCCTCAAAAATATTTTCAGCCGGATCACGAGGCGCGTGTCTTGCACTTCGAGCTCTTCAGTGCGCCATCTGCGCTCGGCATAGGAGAGCGTGCTGTTGAAAACGGAGAGACGTGGTCGGAATCGCCATCCTTGGTGGTGGTTGAATCTTCGTCCTCCTCGACGACGAGCAAGCAGCTAAAGATATTTGAGCTCTGATTCGAAAAACCAGCGATGCGAATGCCAGATCCACGACAATACTTCGAGCTTCGAATCCGGGGCCACAATCGCAGTCAAAGACGAAGTTCGTGCTAGTGACGTCATCGTCATCAATGCGGATGAACAAGTTGGATATACGCGGCACAAACAACGTCAAAGCGAATCAAAACCAAAAGGTGTTTAACGATTAAAATGACACGTAATCGTGGAGGATAATGAGAATAACCCCGGTCATAGCTTTCTGATTGTCAAGTCACAATTAGCAAATAAGGTTGACTTTGTGGCTTGTAAGAGCTTTGCCGAGCCAATGAGGGAAATATAGGACCTTTGATAAACGATAACGACCGTGGGCATCTCTTGTCCGTAAGCAAGGATGTATTTACATCTGGGAACACGATAAGACAAAGTTCAATATGGGAGAATATGGGAGTCTCCATAGCAGAATCCGTGGCATCCACGAAATCATCTTGTATATAATTACTGACCACCTCGGAATGTACGATCATACCTTGCCCGCATCCGAACACAAGGAATCTGGGCACTCGAATTGAACTCAGGTGGTTCAGGAGAAATCTACCGACAACGGAGGAGTGGCTCATTATGAACAAATAAAATAGATTCCAAATTTCAAAACACACGAGCAGCGGATACCAGCTCCACTGGGATGTCATAATTGTTCATAAGCTTTATAACGAATACTATACTCTGAAAATGCAAGACAAGTTGTCATCCTTCTGGCAGGTTTCAGACAGCGCGCATGTTATGTCATTGGCTCTGTTAATCAGACTGCATGCTGGTATGGTTGAAACCACTGACAAGTAAAGGAAGAACGTGCATATCAGAAACAAGATGCGTTTTAATTGTTCCTCGTAGGTAGCACACTCCCCGTGTCCACAACCAGAGTCGCTACAAAAACACGTCAAACAGAAGAAAACTATTGTTAATCAAGTCCAGGCTGCCTCGAGCGATATCCATCCGTTCTAGAATGACTGTGAAATTTGATGCCTCATCGCCAGTGTTTTGTGCACCTAGGCCCTGAGCCGTGGCCTTTTAACACTTTTGCCATTGGAAATTGAAAGTATGCAAATGTGACTTTAGTATACGTCGGAGAAAATGAGATAATTAAGATAAAACAAACTGTGGAAAGCTCAGTGTCGATATATGCAAAAGAGCGTCAAAATTGCAGTTCCTGTGCCAATAACAAAGGGAACTAACGGAGTTGATAGCGATGTACACGCTTCACTTGAAGTTCTTGGAGTTGCTGACGCGGAGGTCACTCTGGATGTTGAGGACTGAAAACACACCGCATGGAGAGGTGACGATGGAGACGAGGTCGAAAGCATAGCGGTGGGTATAGTCGGCACCGAGAAATTAGAGGTGAATATGTTTCTGTGGGGAATTAGCCGTATTGGATCACTTACTACCTATGGGACCGGTGGGGTGGGACTGTGGGTCGCTAGACATCGAGGCCAGAACAACATGCATATTTGATACAGGCATTCAGATGACTGGTACCTTGAGTCACGACTCCTTGAACTGCAAAGACGACGCCACATAGCGATTTAAAACTCACAAGACCATCTGAAAATTTGAGTCTTCCCAGCCTCTTCTCACCAACCTTGCCTCAAAGTTCATATTGCACGCATCGAATTTTTCGTGTGTCTCTCCAACAAATTCTAATCCGCGGACCGTCGGTCCCGAAAGGGGGAATTGTTACCTCACAGAGAACAGGCACCGCAAGATGGTGGGAGGCCAGTGGTGGTATTAGTACGTGCGTGAGTGTGGGTGGAATAATGATGACGATATCCAGATCGTGGGTGCACCGCATGGTAGGTAAGAGATATATGGCGGGCGTACAGAGACCCAGCGCGCGTAATTTAAGGAAAAAAGGGAATGGGGAGATCTGTGGTGGTGGTGGTGCCGTGAGGTTGTGGGTAAAGACAGGTACCGTGTCAAGCGTGTGAGGACGTTAGGGTGCCCTCGGTAGTTGGTGTCGGCATTGTCGAGGCATTAATATATCAGTAATATATCAATCATGATTATTCCAGTTATTTACTTGGGCGAGTTCAAATTCTTACTGTTTTCGTGTTAATTAAGGAGCAGGTACAAGTATTTTACAGGAATGAATACAAGGATGACAACAAAAAGGTTATAAGCCATCAAGCAAAGAGAAAGAATAAACATTTTTAGTAAAGCAGCATCCGACACATGCACGGAATAGAGTCCAGCTCCGTCGATATTAACTTAGAAGAATGGAGTAAGGGGTAAGAGCTGCCGTTGCACATAAAAAGTCTCCGACAAGCGGCTTGTATTGATTAGTAGAAAGAAGAACGCAGAATGAATAAAGGCTCAATCAAAGAAAAGCAAATTATGAGAAGAGAACAGGACGATGAAAAGGTTTAATTCTTGAACAAAAGGCGCCTGCATATGGAAGCGAAAGAGAGCAGTTAATAAAAGATAAAAGAAACTGTAATGGGACGCCTCGAGTTGCTGAGACTCTCGGCACGCGAGGGGATGGTAAATTAAATACACGCCTTACTTATTTAAAAATCAACTTATGCGCCAACTAAGGTGGAGGACGGAAGATGTAAAGCAAAGGAGATGATATTTGAACGCTTTACTGCGTGTTTTATTTGGTGGGTTTGTAGTATGAAAGAGGGTAGAGCAGAAACACAAATATAGGATATGGGCAGCATGAGTGGCATTGGAGCGGTGCTGTGGGAACAAGCGAGAGTGGCAGAGGGGGCAAAATAAGATGGGCCGCTCAACCAATCTGATGCAACATTAAGTAGATTATATTTGCACATGCTCTCGCTTTTTGAATCTTGCTTCGCTTTCTTACTCTCAATCTTCAAGTTCCGCTCGCAATTGCTCTCGGTATATCATTCACCCATGTTCTCAGCCTTGTATTCTTTGTCTCGCTCTCTATTTTTACATTGTATCACCACCTGTATTTTTAGTACTACAATTGCTTGATTTTTGCGTACCACTGCCTGATTTAATGAGTGTTCCTGCGTTGGTGTCAGTGTATCTGAGGCAAACATCTATAGCAGATAAAAATTTGAATGCCTTTATATATCTGCACATAATTCAAGACCTTTTGTGAAGGTACAATCTTACTTGACGTTTTACTGATTCATTACATTTGGCCCGGGAGAAGATCTTACCCGACTTTTTCGTATTGGCATGTCTCAGTTTCTCAATATATCGCGTTACATGCATTTGGTGCATTTCTGACTTTACATCTACGTGGTATTGCAATCTTGCTCCCGAGCGCTTTTGCTGATGGTGTGAAAGTGAGACTGTGAAGATAATTCGTCCTCGTATTACTCACAGGTTGTGTGCGATACTTTTAGGGGTCGCAGATCTCATCAGGGATCGAAGGCGACGGGGATGAATGGATGGGTGATCTTGGCCCGGAGAATTCTCCGGATACGCTGGTGGTGGGAATAGTGACTGGCAAGACCCGGCAAAACTGAGTTTAAAATTTCACGATTTATATATGCACTCACGTGACATACTCACGCTGGCTCAACTAGCAAGGCATTTGGAGCCTTCGACGAGTTTGATATATTATACGACCACCCAAAATTTTTTGGCTGAGCGGCATGGACAGCAACATTATCACGCACATCCCACCGCACGCACCCTACCCCACCGATCAATTGATCCATACCTCCCCACCGAACCCCATAACACAATACGCACCATACCATGTCCTTCGTTCAGCAGCAGCCCCATCAACTGCAGTACACTTGTCCGCCTTCGAATGCCCTCTTCCCGGCGCTCTACCTCTACCTTTTTAAATGACACCTGGGCGCTGAAGCACATCGTCCTCACACGAAGATCGGAAGACAGAGGAGCTCGAAGACTGCCCGGGGAAAGGAATGAGGTTTTTGATAGTAAAGTGCTGAGTCAGTAGCATGTGGAGGAGTGGGAGGAGGGTAGAACGGTGCGTTTACGTTCTTCTAGAGATTTTTGCGTTGGGGTGAGGGACTTGGATAGGGTGATGATGGTGTTTTTGACGGATATAGATTTATATTAAGGACGTGAAAAGCTCTAATGGGAGCAAGGGACACGAGTCAGACTCTTTCGAGCTCAGGAGCGATGATATCATTGTACGTTCTTCTTTCCCTCCCGGTCTGATGGACGCGATGGGCGGGGTGATTTCTTGTTTCTTTTTGCGCTTGTATTTTTACGGGCACGATTTGGACTTGGATTTGCAAGAAATGTGCTTCGAGTCTTGAGTCTTGTTTTTTGTCTCACTGTCTTTCCTTTGCCTCATCTCTATTTCCGTGGGGATATGCTGACGCCATTATTTTTATTCTACTTCTACCTAGCGAATCTTCCGTCGTTCCCAATGTATCTCCCGCCTGTACGCGCTCTGCCACCGGATATAGCACAACCACAACCACCGCTGCCTTCTCGGTCTTCACATAAGCCTGCTGTACCCACCGCTGCCAGAGGTGCAGGAGCAGGATTGCCTACTGCGCCTATCGCTGTTTCGGCCTCGATTTCGACAGAGGCGTGGGGAAAGGAGAAGGACGGCGCGACAGATGGGGCAGGGACGTCCACGTCGTCGTCGTCGCAACCGACATACATTGGCGCCACATCATCCGCTTCCTCCTCCTTCGCTGCGCCAGCTACTGCCTCCACCTCCGCCAACTCCTCTAGCTCCAACTCCAACTATCCCACCGCAAGTGACGACAACGCCCCTGCGCTCCCAGCGGCCATAATACATGGCCTGCAAGCGCAGCTGGGCGACACACAGTCGCAGCTCGCAAACCATTGTAGAGAGCGCACCAGCTGAAGGGGTGATGTTCGAGCAGGAGGCAATGAAGCCGGGGGTGGAGGTGTTGAGGGAGATGATTATGAGGGGGCGGTTGAGCTGGGTTCTGGACATGAGCGCGAATATGAACGTGAACAATAACGTGGGCATGAGCATGAGGAGGGAAAGGACAACGAAGAGCAAGATAGTGAGGAGGGAGAAGAGGATGGCGGCGATGGGGACGACGGCGATGCGAGGAACATTTCAACGGCCAAGCTGCATGAGCTGGAAAGCATGGAGGATGAGATGGAGGCGCTTGCGTAGGTGGGATGGGCATCTTGTGGAGGGTGGGCAAGTCGAGCGTGGAACACCTACGGAGGAGGTGCGTGATGCTGTAGAAGCAGAGGGTGTGGCGCAGCACAAGGAAGAGGTTGGTCGAAAACGGAAGCAGAGCCAGAGACGGTGGAAATGGAACGCGGAGGAGATGAGGAGAGAGGACCTGTGTGTCGGACGGCCGAGGATACCTGAGCCGTTCATGTTGGGCATGGGCGATCAGGCGAAGAGGGCAAGTGTCAGTTTGCCGCTTGGGCGGAGGCGGGTGGAACAGCATGAGGGTGAGGATGGGAGTCCGAGTCGGATATCGAGCCCGAGCATTACGAACAGCGCCACACAGACCCAGACCGCGAAGGCGCACGACGCGAAGGAGGAGCACACAAAAGCAGCGATGGTAATGACGTGCCAGGTAGGAGGTCACGAAGCTAGCCCGGCAAGTGTCACACTGGTGCTTGGATCAGACCTCGAGTCGCATTGGCCGCTTCCCCCCTCGACGACGACTCCGCCACTAAGAATGCCGATTCCGACCACCCTTTCAACGGCGCACGCTTCTTTTCCGAGCGTAGACAGCACATTGCGGACCTTGAGTGCAAAACGCGCACCTCACGACCCGGCTGAAGGGCTTCTTGTGGATGCAGGGTGTGCTGGACGCAGGGCTTGATGTGCCGTTCTTTGAGTGGTTGCATAGTGTATGTGCGTGGGATGAGGACGAGAAGGACGAGGATAGTTGGATGATGGCCAAAGTCGAGCACGAGATGTGCAAGATCCGGCTCAGGCAGCAAGAACCCTTTACTGTCCCCATCCCCGTCCAGCGTCCCCGCTCCTTCCCCCTGACAACGTCTAGGTACCGGCCGCCACATCCTCTCCACTCCTCCACCACTCTCCCCGAACCCATATCTGTCTCCAAGTCGCAATGCCAGCGCCACGCTGTCTTGCTCACGTCGTACATGATCGTGTTCCTGCTCATGAAGCACTGCATTATGCTTGCGCGGCAAGGGGTTGGGTGGCGTCGGGTCAGGTGGCTGAAATGGGAAAAAAGGATTAAGGAGAGGGTTGAGGAGCGGGAAGTGGGCGTGTACTTGGGCTGCGGATGAGGGTTATCTTTCTACGAAGTTGATAGCTAAATTCTACTTTGCGGGGGCATATATGTGTGGAAAGGGAAGGAGCGAGAAATAGGCCTGATGTACGCTGATGTGACCACAGACGAACTCGAGTACAGTTCCCACAACAAGTCGCGCTAGAAACATGGAACAGCAACGCAGCGATCTTTCTTGTTAGGGGCCACATAGGAATGCTTCGTCGTGGTAGCGGTCGGTAGCTGCTAGTGCAGGCGAAAGGGGCGCGACATTGAGACCTGGCTGGTGGGCGGTGTGTCTGAACTAACGCACCAGCGTGGTGAACACAACTATGCACGGTCTCAGCCTGTGACAGCCTACATGCATAGAGAAAGTGGGTGAAGAAACAGCAAGTGAGAAAACGTGAATCGGAAGAGACCTGCGTGTTGGATTAACTTAGTAGATGTGTCACACGATGCGTATCACGTGAATTAGTCCCTTCAAGTCTCGGGCCGAACCGCCGCGACACTAGTAATCGTGATCACTGCAAACACACACAATGTCAATTGACAGGATACCTTGCGGCTGCAGTGCATCCTGCCTCGTTCTTGCCTCTCGATCTCATCTCCATGGCCCACAAACCGCCAGTCAATGCAGCAAAGAAATTGTTGGAAAAAGCTAACAAATCAGTGAAACACAGTTGGGATAGGATTACGGGACCCAAATCACGCAACGCTAGTCCATCGACTTCGAATCGGGTTCTATTGACTCTGTACCTGTCGCACACGATCCTAGTGTAGGAAACGACGGCGGCAGTACAGAGGTGACGGCTTTAGGTAAGTTTATCGGGCCTATCTCAATGCCATCTACAGCGACTCAACCTCTGCCCAGGCAGCAATGACCCTTTGAATCAGAGTATGTACCGTCCTGGATTTCTTCCCTGTAGATCTAGCAGATTCAGCCCATCGTTCAGATCATACCCCATATGCTTCAAAATCCGTCTCCGTAGAGGGACCTACGGTTTCTCTCCCTCCGCCAGACAGTAATGCTGCCTCACATCAAGGTGCGTACCATGTCATCTCGACTTTGCGGATCGTGCAAGCCTAAACCATTTCCAAGATTTTTCCTCCTCTTTCAACAGTAACACGCCCAATACTTCAGGCTCTCCATATATCAGCCCGTTGTCTCCGTCTGGAATAGGTGAGTAGATTAATCAAACATTTAACATAGTCAAAGACATGAATGCCCTCGAAGAACGTGAACTGTATACTTCTCAACACAATCGCCCATTGGATAACATGAGTTCCGTAGCCGCTGTAGGTGAGAAATTCATCACAATTAAGCTTAAATATCGGCTAGTCGTTGAACTCATTCTAAAGGTGACGATCGTGAAGGCAGCCTTGGCCAATCTTTAACCGTTCCCGATGCGCTGTCGGCGGATTATCAATTGCAAGACTCCAACTCAAAATCGACAACGAAAGATGTACTTGAACTCGCTTGGACCGGTATGAAGATGTTGCTCAAGAAGGTCGAGGGATGTCTCGATGGAACTCTGGCAAAGCCGCCTGTTGCCGCTATTAACGCATTCATTGACATAAAAAAGGTACGTTGTCAGTCTCAGTGCGCTATATCCTTACTGAATCACTGTCTTAGGCGGTTGGAGACAATGAGGGCGCTATCGAAGAACTCATCATTAAAACCGCCGAAAGACTGCTCGCCGTTGATAAGGCCATAGACCAAGGTGTCCCACCCTCTGGAAAGCCACGAATGATGGTCTTCGCCAGGTAAGCCATTTCCATACCGACATCAGATCACGATAAACAACGCGCTTGTAGGATTCTTCGGGATGAAATCCACAAATTAGAGAAAATGTCGGAAAAGGGACATTTAGACATGTATGTATTGGAGAGCGAAGCCGACAAGGCGGCCTTGGGGTGAGGGGGGGCGCAATTTAATGCAGGCAGCTGTGTGGTTACACTGTAAGTGTTGGGGCGTACAGGCTAAATGACTTTGGAGGGGGATCCAAAGTAGCCATTTCGTCTTTATAGACTCATCAGTAGCTATCGCATCGTAAGGAATATTACTATATGCTCCTAAAATAAGCGCGTGTTTACTAAGCTAAGCGCCTATTCTTAGCGAATCGACTATCGATTCCTAATCGTTTTGTATTACCTTTGTAATCTTTCTCGTACTAAAACGGGAACGTCAGAGGTCTTACTGACTAATTACAATAGAGCTGATTAAGCTCATTTCCAATAATATCGTGGATGATTAGTTATTGAGTCACTTTGATTATGAATCGTAGAGCTAGAGTTGCTCCGATCTAGCATTCTGACTAAAACGTTAGTCATATTCGAGTAATAGCTTACCAACCTGGTCGAGAATAGACCATAGACTTCTGCTTAATGCAGTCTATTCTGCTCTGACACTGCCTTGGGGTTTGGGGTTTGGGGTGAGGGGCAAATTAATGCAAGCAGCTGTGTAGTTATGGGCCTCTTTTTCACTGTAGAGTTTCAACCCTACGGTACAAAATAGGTAGGGGTGAGTGGCTGAGTGGCTACATGTATATTGACTCGGTTATGGGCCTCTTTTTTCACTGTAGAGTTTCAACCCTACGGTACAAAATAGGTAGGGGTGAGTGGCCAAGTGGCTACATGTATATTGACTCGGTTATGGGCCTCTTTTTCACTGTAGAGTTTCAACCCTACGGTACAAAATAGGTAGGGGTGAGTGGCCAAGTGGCTACATGTATATTGACTCGGTTACATGTTTGATAGAGTTAGATAGACTCTAGAATATAAATATAGACATATGAGCCGCGAATTATATAGACAGCATACAAGTGAATGCATATAGGTCTGTGAAACATTACTTTGAACACTCACTTATATGCAATGATAATTCATACAGCAAATTTTGTAGATAGATCGATTGACTACATTAACAAATATTTGGTATAGGCTCATAGAGCCTGACATTACATGCTCTTCTACATGTATATGAGCCAATATTTTATAAACAGTATATAATTAAATACATGTAGGCATGTAGAACCTTACTTTACAAGTTCATTTATAAGCGACAATGATGTACTACGCAAATTTTGTATGCAGACTGACTTGATTACAGTGACAAAATAATATATGTAGGCTCGCAGAGCCTGATCTGCTTTGTTCTTCGATATTTTTGGGTTATAATTATGTCGACTGTACATTAGTAAAAACATGTAGGCTCATAGAGCCTGATCTTGCATGTTCTTTGATATTTTTGGGCTATAATTATGTTGACTGTACATTGGTAAACACATGTAGGCTCGTAGAGCCTGATCTGCGTGTTCTTTGATATTTTTTGGGCTATAATTATGTTGACTGTACATTAGTAAACACATGTAGGTTCGTAGAGTCTGATCTTGCGTGTTCTTTGATATTTTTGGGGTATAATTATGTTGACTGTACACTAGTAAACACATGTAGGCTCGTAGAGCCTGATCTTGAATGTTCTTTGATATTTTTGGGCTATAATTATGTCGACTGTACATTAGTACACACATGTAGGCCCCTGGAGACTGATATTGCGTGTTCTTTGATATTTTTTGGGCTATAATTATGTTGACTGTACATTTGTAAACACATGTAGGCTCGTGAGAGCCTGGTCTTGCATGTTCTTTGATATTTTTTGGGCTATAATTATGTTGACTGTACATTAGGACACACATGTAGGCTCGTAGAGCCTGATCTTGCGTGTTCTTTGATATTTTTCTGGCTATAATTATGTCGACTGTACATTAGTACACACGTGTAGGCTCGTAGAGCCTGATCTTGCATGTTCTTTGATATTTTTTGGGCTATAATTATGTTGACTGTACATTAGTACACATGTAGGCTCGTAGAGCTTGATCTTGCATGTTCTTTGATATTTTTTTCGGCTATAAGTATGTCGACTGTACATTAGTAAACACGTGTAGGCTCGTAGAGCTTGATCTTGCATGTTCTTCGATATTTTTTTGGGCTATAATTATGTTGACTATACATTAGTAAACACATGTAGGCTCGTAGAGCCTGATCTTGCGTATTCTTTGATATTTTTTGGGCTATAATTATGTTGACTGTACATTAGTACACACATGTAGGCCTCGTAGAGCCTAATCTTGCATGTTCTTCGATATTTTTTTAGGCTATAATTATGTTGACTGTACATTAGTAAACACATGTAGGCTCGTAGAGCCTGGTCTTACATGTCCTTTGATATTTTTTTCGGCTATAATCATGTTGACTATACATTAGTAAACCCATGTAGGCTCGTAGAGCTTGATCTTGCATGTTCTTCGATATTTTATTCGGCTATAATTATGTCGACTGTACATTAGTAAACACGTGTAGGCTCGTAGAGCCTGATCTTGCATGTTCTTTGATATTTTTTGGGCTATAATTATGTTGACTGTACATTAGTAAACACATGTAGGCTCGTAGAGCCTGATCTTGCGTGTTCTTTGATATTTTTTGGGCTATAATTATGTTGACTGTACATTAGTAAACACGTGTAGGCTCGTAGAGCCTGATCTTGCATGTTCTTTGATATTTTTGGGCTATAATTATGTTGACTATACATTAGTAAACACATGTAGGCTCGTAGAGCCTGATCTTGCGTGTTCATTGATATTTTTTCGGCTATAATTATGTTGACTGTACATTGGTACACACATGTAGGCTCGTAGAGCCTAATCTTGCATGTTCTTCGATATTTTTTTAGGCTATAATTATGTTGACTGTACATTAGTAAACACATGTAGGCTCGTAGAGCCTGGTCTTGCATGTCCTTTGATATTTTTTTCGGCTATAATCATGTTGACTATACATTAGTAAACCCATGTAGGCTCGTAGAGCTTGATCTTGCATGTTCTTCGATATTTTATTCGGCTATAATTATGTCGACTGTACATTAGTAAACACGTGTAGGCTCGTAGAGCCTGATCTTGCATGTTCTTTGATATTTTTTGGGCTATAATTATGTTCACTGTACATTAGTAAACACATGTAGGCTCGTAGAGCCTGATCTTGCGTGTTCTTTGATATTTTTTTGGGCTATAATTATGTTGACTGTACATTAGGACACACATGTAGGCTTGTAGAGCCTGATCTTGCGTGTTCTTTGATATTTTTTGGGCTATAATTATGTTGACTGTACATTAGTACACACATGTAGGCTCGTAGAGCCTGATCTTGCGTGTTCTTTGATATTTTTTGGGCTATAATTATGTCGACTGTACATTAGTAAACAATGTAGGCTCGTAGAGCCTGATCTTGCATGTTCTTTGATATTTTTTGGGCCATAATTATGTTGACTGTACATTTGTAAACACATGTAGGCTCGTAGAGCTTGATCTTGCATGTTCTTTGATATTTTTTGGCTATAATTATGTTGACTGTACATTAGTAAACACATGTAGGCTCGTAGAGCCTGATCTTGCATGTTCTTTGATATTTTTTTGGGCTATAATTATGTTGACTGTACATTAGTAAACACATGTAGGCTCGTAGAGCCTGATCTTGCATGTTCTTTGATATTTTTGGGCTATAATTATGTTGACTGTACATTAGTACACACATGTAGGCTCTGTAGAGCCTGATCTTGCATGTTCTTGATATTTTTTTGGGCTATAATTATGTTGACTGTACATTAGTAAACACATGTAGGCTCGTAGAGCCTGATCTTACGTGTTCTTCGATATTTTTTGGGCCATAATTATGTTGACTGTACATTAGTAAACACATGTAGGCTCGTAGAGTCTTGATCTTACATGTTCTTCGATATTTTTTGGGCTATAATTATGTTGACTGTACATTAGTACACACATGTAGGCTCGTAGAGCCTGATCTTGCATGTTCTTCGATAATTTTTTTCGGGCTATAATTATGTTGACTGTACATTAGTAAACACGTGTAGGCTCGTAGAGCCTGATCTTGCATGTTCTTTGATATTTTTGGGCTATAATTATGTTGACTGTACATTAGTACACACATGTAGGCTCGTAGAGCCTGATCTTGCATGTTCTTTGATATTTTTGGGTTGGGTTATAATTATGTCGACTGTACATTAGTAAACACATGTAGGCTCGTAGAGCCTGATCTTGCGTGTTCTTTGATATTTTTTTGGGACATAATTATGTTGTCTGTACATTAGTAATCACATGTAGGCTCGTAGAGCTTGATCTTGCATGTTCTTCGATATTTTTTCGGCTATAATTATGTCGACTGTACATTAGTAAACGCGTGTAGGCTCGTAGAGCCTGATCTTGCATGTTCTTTGATATTTTTTTGGGCTATAATTATGTTGACTGTACATTAGTAAACACATGTAGGCTCGTAGAGCCTGATCTTGCGTGTTCTTTGATATTTTTTGGGCTATAATTATGTTCACTGTACATTAGTACACACATGTAGGCTCGTAGAGCCTGATCTTGCGTGTTCTTTGATATTTTTGGGTTGGGTTATAATTATGTCGACTGTACATTAGTAAAACATGTAGGCTTGTAGAGCCTGATCTTGCGTGTTCTTTGATATTTTTTTTGGGCCATAATTATGTTGACTGTACATTAGTAAACACATGTAGGCTCGTAGAGCTTGATCTTGCATGTTCTTCGATATTTTTTCGGCTATAATTATGTCGACTGTACATTAGTAAACACGTGTTAAGGCTCGTAGAGCCTGATCTTGCATGTTCTTTGATATTTTTTTGGGCTATAATTATGTTGACTATACATTAGTAAACACATGTAGGCTCGTAGAGCCTGATCTTGCGTGTTCTTTGATATTTTTTGGGCTATAATTATGTTGACTGTACATTAGTACACACATGTAGGCTCGTAGAGCCTAATCTTGCATGTTCTTCGATATTTTTTAGGCTATAATTATGTTGACTGTACATTAGTAAACACGTGTAGGCTCGTAGAGCCTGGTCTTGCATGTCCTTTGATATTTTTTTCGGCTATAATCATGTTGACTATACATTAGTAAACACATGTAGGCTCGTAGAGCCTGATCTTGCGTGTTCTTTGATATTTTTTGGGCTATAATTATGTTGACTGTACATTAGTAAACACATGTAGGATCGTAGAGCCTGATCTTGCGTGTTCTTCGATATTTTTTGGGCTATAATTATGTTGACTGTACATTAGTAAACACATATAGGCTAGTAGAACCTTACTTACATGCGCATTTATGTGCAATAATGATTTATTGTGTAAAATTTGTATGCAGACAGACCTGATTACAGTAACAAACAACAGCTATATGTAGGCTCGTAGAGCCTGATCTTGCGTGCTTTTCTATATTTTTATGAGCTATAATTATGTTGATTGTACATAATGAACTGGATGTTGATTAGTAGAGCATCACTTTACAAGCTTATTCATATGCAACAATAATTTATTGTGCAAAATTTGTACGCAGACAAACTTGATTACAGCAACATATATATTTAGGCTCGTAGAGCCTGATCTTGCATGCTCTTCTATTTCATTATGAGTGATAAAAATACTGACTGTACATAAGTAAATGCATGTGGGCTAGTAGAGCATCGCTTTACAAGCTAATTTATACAGAACAATTATGCATGGTTCAAATTTTGTATGCAAACAGACCTGATTACAGGAACATATATATGTGGACTCGTAGAGCCTGATCTCGTGTGTTCCTCCATATATTTTAATTACCCTATAATTATAATGGCTGTATATAAGCGAACGCAACTAATCCTGTAGAACATCGCTTTACTAGCTCATTTATACACAACAATAATTTATAGGCAAGTTTTGTGTGCAGACAGACTTAATTACAGCCGAAAATATGTGTAGGCTCGTAGGTCCTGATCTTGCGTGCTCTTCTATATTTTTGTGGGGCAATAATGATGGTGAATGAACATAAACAAATGTATTTAGGCTTGTAGGATCTCACTATATAAGCTCATTTATAACCGACAGCGATTTATCATGCAGATTTTGTACACGGAGACACCTGATTACAGTAACAAATATTTGTAGGCTCGTAGAGCCTGATCTTGAATACTCTTCTATATTTTTATATGCTATTACTATATCGACTGTACATAAATCAACGCATGTAGGCTCGTAGAACCTAGCTTTACAGGCTCATTTAAATGCAACAGTAATTTATCATGAAATTTTTGTACATAGACAGACATGATTACAGTAACAAATATTGTTAGGCTCGTAGAGCTTGATAATGCGTGCTCTTCTATATTTTAATGAGCGATAAATATACCAACTGTACATAAGTAAATGTATGTGGGCTAGTAGAGCATCGCTTTACAAGTTAATTTATACGCAACAATAATTTATGCTGCAAAATTTGTATGCAGACAGATCTGATTACTGTAACAAATATATGTCGGCTCGTAGAGCCTGATCTTGCGTGCTCTTCTACATTTGTTTTGGGCTATAATTATGTCGACTGTATATACAAATGTATGTAGGCTAGTAGAGCATAGTTTTATAAGCTAATTTATACCCAACAATAATTTATTCTGCAAAATTTGCACGCAGACAGACCTAATTACAGTGACAAATATATGTAGGCTTGTAGAACTTGATCTTGAATGCTCTTCTATATTTTTATATGCCATAACTATATTGACTGTACATAAATCAACGCATGTAGGCTTGTAGAACCTCACTGTACAAGCTCTTTTAAATGCAACTGTAATTAATCGTTCAAAATTTGTATGCAGACAGACCCGATTACAGTAACATACATATGTAGGCTCGTAGAGCCTGATCATGCGTACTCCTCTATATTTTCATGAGCTATCATTATATTGATTATACATAAGTAAATGCATGTGGGCTAGTAGAGCATCGCTTTATTAACTCATTTATACAGCACAGTAATTTATCATGCAAATTTTGTACATGGAGACACTGGATTACAGTAGCAAATATTTGTAAGCTCGTAGAACCTGATCTTGAATACTCTTCTATGTTTTTATATGCCATAAACTATATCGACTGTATATAAATCAACGCATGTAGCTTATAGAACCTCTCTTTACAAGCTCTTTTAAATGCAACTGTAATTTATCGTGCAAATTTGTTACATAGACAGACCTGATTACAGTACCAAATATTAGTTAGGCTCGCAGAGCCTGATCTCGTGTGCTTTTCTATTTTTTATGAGCTATATATATACTAACTGTACTAGCTTCGTAGAGCCTGATTTTATGTGCTCTTTTATATATATTTTTCAGCTATAATTATATCGACTATACATAAGTAAATGTATATAAGCTCTTTGAAGTTCGCTTTAGAAACTGATTTATATGCAACAGTACTATATCATGCAAATTTTGTACGTAGACAGACCTTATTACAGTGATATATATAGGTAAGCTCGTAGAGCCTGATCTTGCATGCTCTTCTATGTTTTTATGACCTATAATTTGATAGACTGTACATAAGTGAATGCGTGTAGTCTCGTAGAAGCTCGCTTTACAAGCTCATTTATTTGCCACCTTCATTTAATTTGTAAATTTTGTATGCAGAGACACTTAATACAGTAACAAATATGTGTAGGCTTGTAGAGCCTGATCTTGAATGTTCTTCAATAATTTTTGGGCTATAATTATATCGACTTTACTTTAGTAAACAAATGTGGGATCTTAGAACCTTATTCTACAAGCGCATGTATGCGCAATGATGATTTATTGTGCAAAATGTCTATGAAGACAGACCTGATTACAGTAACAAATAACAATATATGTAGGCTCGTAGAGCCTGATCTCGTGCGCTTCTAGATTTTTATGAACTATGAATATATTGACTGTACACAAGTAACTACATGTGGTATAGTAGAGCATCGCTTCACAGGCTCATTTATATGCAATAATAATTTATTGTGCAAAATTTGTATGCAGACAGACCTGATTACTGCAACAAATAAATGTAGGTCCATAGAGCCTGATCTTGCACGATCTTCTATATTTTCATCAGCGATAAATATACTGACAGTACTTATGTAAATGTATGTAGGCTCCTGGAGCCTCACTTTATATGCTCATTTATACACAACAGTAATTTATCATGCAAATTGTGTACGCTGAGACACCTGATGACAGTAACAAACATTTGCAGACTCGTAGAGGCTGATCTTGCATACTCATCTATATTTATATAAGCATTAAATATACCGACTGTACATAAGTAAATGCATGTGGGCTAGTAGAGCATCGCTTTACAAGCTAATTTATACCAAACAATTATTTATTGTGCAAAATTTGTACGCAGACAAACTTGATTACAGTGACATATATTTAGGCTCGTAGAGCCTGATCTTGCATGCTCTTCTATATTATTACAAGCGATGAATATACTGACTGTACTTAAGTAAATGTATGAAGGCTCGTAGAACCTTACTTTATAAGCTCATTTATATGGAAAAGTGATTTATCATGCAAATTTTGTACGCTGAGACACCTGATGACAGTAACAAATATATGTAGGCTCGTAGAGCCTGATCTTGCGTGCTCTTCTATATTTTTATGAGCTATGAATATACTGATGTACATAAGTAAATACATATGGTCTAGTAGAGTATCGCTTCAAGCTAATTTATACGCAATAATAATTTATTGTGCGAAATTTGTATGCAGACAGCCTTGATTACAGTGACAAATATATTTCGGCTCATAGAGCCTGATCTTGCGTGGGCTTCTATATTTTCATGTGCTATAAATATACTGACTGTACATAAGTAAATACATGTGGGCTAGCAGAGCATTGCTTTATGTACTCATTTACATGCAACAATAATTTATTGTGCAAAATTTGTCTGCAGACAGACCAGATTACATTGACAAATATATGTAGGCTCATAGAGCATGATCTTGCGTGCTCTTCTACGTTTATATGAGTTATAAATATACTGACTTTACATATGTAAATGTATGTAGGCTCGTAGAACCTCACTTTATATGCTCATTTATACGCAACAGTAATTTACCAAAAATTTTGTACACGGAGACACCGGATTAGGGTAACAAAAATATTTATAGGCTCGTAGATCAGGATCTTGAATGCTCTTCTATATTTTTATATGCTATAACTATATAGACTGTACATAAATTAACGCATGTAGGCTCGTAGAACCTAGCTTTACAAGCTCGTTTAAATGCAACATTAAATCATTGTGCAAAATTTGTATGCAGACAGACCTGATTACAGTAAAATATATAACTAGGCTCGTAGAGCCTGACCTTGAGTGCTCTTCTTATTTTCATGAGCGATAAACTATACTGACAGTACTTATGTAAATGTATGTAGGCTTGTAGAATCTCACTATATATGCTCATTTATACACAACAGTAATTTATCATGCAAATTTTGTACACGCAGACACCTGATTACCGTAACAAATATATGTAGGCTTGTACAGCCTGACTTTGCAAGCTCTTCTATTTTTACTAGCTATAATTGTATTGACTGTACATAATTAAATGCATGTAGGATCCTAGAACCTTACTTTACAAGCTCATTTATGTGCAACCCTCATTTACATATTGTGTAAATTTTGTACGCGGAGGCCCCTGATTACAGCAATAAATATTTGTAGGCTCCCAGAGCCTGATCTGGCGCGCTCCTCTATATTTTTATTAGCTATAATTATCTTGACTTTATATAAGTGAATACACGTAGGCTCGTAGAACCTCACTTTACTAGCTCATTTATACGCAACAATGATTTATAAGAAAATTTTGTATGCAGACAGACCGGATTACAATGACAAATATATGTAAGTTCGTCGAGCCTAATCTTGCGTGCTCCTCTATATTTTTATTAGCTATAATTATATCAACTTTATATAAGTGAATACACATAGGCTCATAGAACCTCGCTTTACTAGCTCATTTCCACACAACAATGATTTATAAACAAATTTGGTATGCAGACAGACTTAATTACAGCCAAAATATATGTAAGCTCGTGGAGCCTGATCTTGCGTACTCTTCTTTATTTTTTTCGTGATATAATTATATTGATTATACATAAGAAAATATATGTGGTCTCGTAGAATCTCCCTTTATAAGCTCATTTATACACCACAGTAGTTTTCATGCAAATTTTCTATACGGAGACACCCGATTACAGTAACAAATATCTGTAGGCTCGTAGAGCTTGATCTTCCGTGCTCCTCTATATTTTTATGAGCTGTAATTACATTAACTGTGCATTTGTAAATGCATGTGGGCTAGTAGAAGATCGCTTTACAAGCTCATTTATACCTAAAATAATTTATTGTGGAAAATTTGTACGCAGACAGACCTGATTACAGTAACATATATATGTGGACTCATAGAGCCTGATCTTGCATACTCTTTCTATATATTTTTTGAGCTATAATTATATCGACTATACATAAGTAAATGTATGTAGGCTCTTAGAACCTCACTTTATAAGATTACTCATGCGCAACTAACTATGATTTATTTTACCAATTTTGTATGCGGGAGAAACCTGATTACAGTAACAATGTTTCTAGGCTCATAGAGCCTGATCTTGCGTGCTCCTCCATATATTCATCTGCTATAATGTACATAAATTAATGCATGTAGGCTCGTAGAACCTCGCTTTACTAGCCCATTTATATACAACAATTATTTATTGTGCAAATTTTGTATTTGGATAGACCTGATTAGAGCCAAAATGTATGTAGGCTTCGTAGAGCCTGATCATACGTACTCCTCTATATTTTTATGAGCTATAATTATATTGACTGTACATAAGCAAACGCATGTGGGCTAGCAGAGCATCGCTTTACATACTCATTTATACGTAACAATAATTTATTGTGCAAATTTTATACGCGGAGACATCTGATTACAGTAACCCATATATTTAGGCTCGTAGAGCCTGGTCTTGCGTGCTCTTCCATATATTTTTGGACTATACTTATATCAACTGTACATAACTAAACATATGTAGGCTCGTAGAACCTTACTTTACAAACTCGTTTATGCGCTATAATGATCTATTGTGCAAATTTTGTCCGCGGAGACACATAATTACAGTAACAATTATTTGTAGGCTCGTAGAGCCTAATCTTGCGTGCTCCTCCATATTTTTATGAGCTATAATTATATTGACCTTGGCCTAGGGACTTACAAGGCTTCCATTTTACGCCACCGGTTGTAACCCTCCTCCGTGTTGCCAATTTATGAAATGGAATGGGATTACTGCGGAATTATGAAATATTTTTGTATTGCTTTGACGTACACCTTCCTCCTCGCACTCCGATCTAATCGGATCTCATAACCAGTGCACTCATGTAGGCTCTTCGAGCCACATTTTTTCTTCATCCGGTTATTCAATTAGTTACCTGTGTGACGTTCCAACTAACTTGACCTAACCTAATTGGATCCTGTAGTCTGTGCACTTACAGGCTCTTCAAGCCACTTTTTTTCTTCGTCCGGTTTGTGGTTGTGGTTATTCAATTAGTTAGCTGTGTGACCTTGACCTAATCTAATTGGATCCTGTAATCCATGCACTCACACAGGCTCTTTAAGCCACATATTTTACTTCGTCCTGTAATTCCATTAGTTAGCGGTACACCCCAAACGGGCATCAGGAAATGTGCGTGGCAAGGTTGCGTGCTTGCGTGCGCTTGAGTGCCGCGCAAGTGCACACAAGCAAATATGTGCAACATTTGCGTGGACTTTGATCATACAAGCGTGAATATGCGCAACTTAATTAATTTAGTTGGTCAACCCAATGTATATGTCCGTGTATTTGCGATAAATAAATTATGAGAAATCAATCCAACTCTCCACTACTAACTTGTGGTATCTTATATCTACGGTTAATTAGCTCTCGCTTCGCTTCCTCGAAAGATATAAGGCCGGTATGTCATTCATGTTAATTTATGAACTTACAATGATCATCTTGCTGCGGTTTATATTTAAATATGAGGCCGTGACTGCCAAAGATTGGGAAGGGAGGGGGAAATCAGTTAACAGGATATTCTCTCCTCTTGTTCACATTGAGTATAAATATGTAAGGGCTTGAAACAATGAATTTAAAAGCGAAGGTAGCAACAGAGACCACAATCACAGCTCAATTTGCAATAGGAATCATCTCGACAAAAAATTTGGTGGAGCTTACTCGTCTAAAACTCAAATTTGAAGTAATACGAAAAGTTGAAATGTTAAGAATGAAAATAATCATTTCAACGCAGACAATTCATGGTGATTACACATCTAAAACGTCAATTCCGAGTTGGATAGCAAGTTGAAACATAAATACTAATATGCCAAGTGTGTTTAATTTATTTGATATGGCTTTGTGTAGGTGAGGAATACCGTGCACTGACCGAGTGCACTTGCGTGCATCTAAATATTGATTGCGTGGTACATGCGCGTAGGTTGAGTGTGATTGCGTGGTGGCTGTGTGCAGGTTGCGTGCGGTTGAGTGTCGGTTGCGAGTGGCTGAATGTGTGTTGAGTGTTGGCTGAGTGCATTTATGTACAAGTTGCGTGCTCACCAATGTATATTATTCAACCAGGGGGTAGTGGAAACGAGGTTGAGAGAAATAACAAAGAACAAAAGTTTTCGGCGGTGAAAGGCTGTTACTGTTAAGACTTTTGCCAGGTATGGTGCCGGCGCACGGACTCTACAGCGTTAAGTATTGCCTGTGGCTACGTCTTTAAATATATGTGATCTACAGATCCTAATACAGTACAAACTTGATATCTACAAGTATAAATATATTCCTCGCTGTACTTGTTGTTACGTGCTTGTTGTTTAGGTTGTGCTCCGATGATTGAGTACTGATGTCACACAATTACAATTGAGACTCATACTCAACTCATACGGTGTTGAGTCACTACAAAGTTACTAAGAAGGTGCACCAACTGTGGTAGATCTGATTTTCCTAAACAGAACTGCGCACATGGCAGCAATATTGAGTGTATTACAAGAATTTTTTTTATTAAGAGTAGGTGGGACACAGTAATTAAATGAGTCTCACATAGAACCAACTTCAACACGGAAAGGTGTCAGAAAGCACGGAATTGATGCAAGTCCAAGTCAAGTCTCAGTAATCAACAGTAAATGGATGGAAACATTAATATTATTCATAAAAATAATCCAACTATACACTCAAATGCATGTACTAAGTCCAGGTTGCGTGGCACGCAAATGCACGCAAGCACGCAAGCACGCAACCTGCCACGCACATTTCCGTATGCCCCACTCCAACCAACCAACTAACTAAACTAAACTAAATTAACTAAACTTGATCTAAAAACCATTTTTGTTTTTATTTGCAGAGCGAGGGCGTTCTTCCATCCCGGTGCATTCCTATGAGCCTTTGTATATACACCAAGGTTAAAATATCCCTGAGTCTCTCCTTTGTAATGATGTGATACGCTATAAGCATAGATGGGGTTCAATCCGATGAGTGGTCGCACAGAGACTCGACTCACAGTTGAAGTACTAAGGGCTTTTTTGTGTTTTCAGATATGCTCTGCGCCTATTTTTGTCCACGCTCACTCTGGCTGGCCGCATTCATACAAACTTTACTCTTTGATGCTTCATTCTACTTAATAACTAACTAACTAACTAATTGAATAACTACCCTAATTTTTATTCTGTGTTTGTAATGATGCAACACGGTATATGCAATAATGTGCGGTCACAAAGTTGGGTTTAGATCTGATGAGTGGCTTAAACTTGAGTCTAAGGCCCTCACTTTCACTTCCACCTTCTTTCCCCTCGTATCTGAAACTGTGTTCTAAATTTCTTCAAATCTGTCTTTCTTACTCTTTGTTTTATTTTTTAATCTGCTACAGAACACAGAACAAGCGCTGAAAGTTGGAAGCTGCACAATCTACTAGCCAAGTCTGTTTCTGCTGTTATCCCAATCATGTTCTCCTACTCTTAGAGTTTGCATTTATTCTGGCTGTCCTCGTTAATACAAACCTTCCTCCGGGATGTCTACATGTGATAACCAACCCTCCTCTTTATTCCTCCGTGGTGATACGATGTGATTCACACGATACGATGCAAAGTGACATACATACTTGGGTACGAATCTGATGAGGGTGACTGCACTCACTGAGTATGGGCATCCTGTCTCCACCTCTGCCCCTTTCTCTGCTCCCTCCCATCACATCCCTGGCGCTGCCCATTGCATCATCCATGATTTATTGATCCACTGGATCTGAACCTGATTTTTCCTGTAGAGCTTTGCTTTGATTTGTTGGGAAGACCAGATTTCGTGAGGAAATTGGATGGGTCAGTGAGTCTGGACTGTATTCGAGCGTTGATGTTCCGATCCGCCACAAGGATTGGCATGGTGAGTACTCACTTTCTTCTGTCTTCCTCAATCCAAAGCTTATGGCAGTGAGTTTTTCATATTTAATATCCACCTTTTGAGAGGCTGATTCCATATTCAGCTCCACGTTGCCATCATTCGTGGGCCTAGGGCCGGAAAACATTTCTTGAATGGTGAATTGTTTCATCCTCAAAATGAGACAATGGCTCAGATTCATAACATCCGTAACATCATGCCTGGTGCTATTGCTACATGTAGTGCGCTGGTATGTTATCATAACTTGTATTGCCATTTTTAAACATTTTAACACTATTTCTTAGGCTTGCTGGGCGCTTTCAAGCAATGAAACTCTTCAGGAAGTTGGCTCGAGTACCGGCATACATTACTTCAACGACTTGGAGGAATGCCTAACAATTCTTGAGACCGGCCTATGACAACGGAGGAAGAGCATCCTCAACATTATCAAAAGTGGGATGAGAAGATATTCCCGATTCTGAATTGAGCCTGTTGAAGGGAAAGAAGAGCGATGAAAGTAGTGGCTTGAAGAAGGTAATGAATCTCTTGGCAGATGATTCTGAAGAAGAAGAAGAGATGAGAGTCCAGGACGAAGATGGGAGGGCCGGCACCGGTGTCTCGGCAATTTGATACCTGATTTTATGTAGAAACTGTACAATCAGCGTGAAATGTAACAATTTAGCTTTCTTTTCAGTGTGAAAGAGATGAATATTATTCTTGGTATTAAGCGGATATTCTAGTTCCAGATTTAGAGCTGATTGACCTAATAATACAGGTAATCTCTAATATGTGTTCCCAACAGTCAAACGGTTGATCAGGAGAACAAGTGCTGTATTTACTGACGCACCTACTAAGCACTAAAGTGTATGGTAACGGTAATCAGTATGAAAATTACTGATTCAACTAATAATTCTTGTTGTCCTTATTATCCTTATAGTAAAGTTTTGCCACTGACAGAGTACCAGAAAATCTGACAGTCTAATGCAAGCATATGGGCACATATTGGCCAGTATCTGTTTTTCCTGGGTTTTTTGACATTAGCACCTCTGGGTCTATTTCACTATATCACCTTAAAAACCACTTATACCCAGCGTGACATATGCACGCCCTGTTGCACGCCCCCACTCCACGCCCCCCATGCAGTGCACGCCCCATTTCCACTCTCCATGCACGCCCCGGCACGCCCCTACTACAGCTTTCTCCCTGAGTGATATGCATCATCATTTTCATTCTCAGGAAGTGCATAAATAAAATATCTGAGCCATTTTTACAGTACTGACTGTCAGTTGTCGTCATTGCCATTCTCATCCTGTACATGAATCAATTATCTGAACTCATCTTGCCAAACTAGGGTTTTTTTAAACACGTTTATGTTCAAGGCACAAAAATACTATCCAGAATCTTGGAAATTAATATAAGCAGGGACGGTTTGCAATGCTTGTGAGAAGCAATGTTCAAAGTGTCTCACCGTGCTGGGATAGCTGGGAATTATCAATGGGGTCTAGATGTACGAGAACATCAATATTGGGACCTTATTTTGGATTACCAGAGTATTACAATCACGGAGACCGTGAGGGAGTGAAACAGAGCTTATGGTGCGTATTCCTTGCTACCTTCATTGTCTTGATTTTTATCTGATATTTACATCTCAAGACCGGTCCTGATTATGTATACGAACAATCTCAGGCCCCTGTTAAGACACCCAAGATAAATATACGTCCTAGACGCTTATTAGCAAAGAAGTAATGCCCCACACCCCCTGCCACGGTAAAAACCTGTGCCCAGTCGTGCACACGGTCTGCCAGAGTGGGGCCCTGGGAAGCTTTATGTTATTTTAGCCTGAGGATTACATGCTAATGCCTCATATGTTCTTGGGAAATAAGAATGTAAAATACACGCAAGCGGGATCAATGGTACAAACAACCAAAATGTTCATAAATTATGACATTATCTTCTGGAAATTTTTGAACACTCTGTGCCTTTTCGGTAGTGCGTACAAAAATGGCAGGTCTGAAGGAGTGATCACTATTTTTTGTAGATTCTCCAGGCTGTAGTGTAGATTGCGGTTTGTGTAACTTCACTCAGATAGTATTAAGAGTCTCCACAATCAGCTTGGGAGTCATAGTTTTCCTGTATGTTGGTTTGGCAACAATATTGATCTTGGTATATCGTGTTTGTATTTAGCATGGCCTATCACTCACATTGTGGTAATAGCTATTGAGGGTCTTGGTTGACGCAACAATGAAATGAGTACTTGGCACAAACTTGGACACACAGTATTAAGTGACTACATACAATGTACGACATTCTGCACTGTACAGCGTATAACATACCACGTGATATGCAACACCGTACTACGTACTACGTACAACATACAAGCTGCATTGTATGTTGGACAATGTATTAAATACTGCATGCTACACTGTACTAAATATCAATCTCGGAAATAATATATCTGATACACAGAAAAATGTACTTCATCCCGCATCTGAAGAGATGTGTCCAGTTGAGTGATTATATTGTCAGGCCTCAACTGAATCAAGTACCTTTCGCCACCTCTTGCTCTTGCTCTTTTAATAACACTTTGAGCTGAGATACTGTTCAAAACTCCAGGCAATGGGTGCCTGTGCATCATCGTGCGACACAGGGTTTGGCACCGCTCAGGGCCAGCTTGTGTGAATTTATAAAAAGAGCGTGAACGTTGGAAAGTTAGAGGGGAAATGACCAAGCTGCTACCTTTCTTTGACCTCTTATAAGGCCACAAATTTTAACTTTTGGATCGGAAATTTATAAAACTATTCGCTCTTTAATTTTACCAGTGGTTTTTATGTCCAATTCCTAGTCGAAAATTGAACATTAAGACTCGGACTGTCAAGATTGTCATTCACTTAAAGCTCAAGGCTCTATGATGCTCCTCTTTAGTCTTTCTACCGCAAAAGAGTATACTTGAATATACCAGCTCATTTAGCTCCCCTCCCACAAAGTCCATTTAGCAAAGAAAAATCCTCAATTAAAAGTTGACTCAAGCGCTAAGTCCTCACAGTTAGAAATGAACAATATATAGTAACTCCGTAAGTTAGGCGCTTCCTTGGCTATCTATGACTAATGTCTCAATTGATCAACATTTCAACATCTAACATATGATTGTCACATTCAAACATACCACTGGCATATACCACCTGCCTGGTTTGGTTATACCAGGTGGTACTCCTTTGGTTTGGGCAAAAACCACAGCATAAGCGAACTATATCAACAAAAAGTTAATTTATTGCCGCCATTGGCGGCACTGAGTTCGATTTGATGTAAAGTACCGAGTAAGGAGTACAAACGTGCCCAAGACCTGGGAGTACAGCATATGTTTGTAGTGTTTGAATTTTTCCCAGAAAATAATGTCATAATAAATTTGGAACCGCAATGCATACTCAAGACCAAAGGGAAGTTCTATTAGATTCTACAAGCCAATATACCGATGGGTAGTACGTGTTAATTTTGTTGATGAGGGCTTAAAAGTGTTACTTACAAATTACATTTACTTCATGAGAACAGCATCCCGGATACCAAACAAGTATCGCCTCTGTAGATATTATGCTGTGGTATGTCAACACATGTGATGATGTTTGATTGGCCGTGTTTGATTGGCCAACTTTAGAACAATCTGGACTGTGTGTTCCTCTCTGTTTCCCTATTCCTAGCGATTTGTTTTTCGAGTTGGGGGCATCCTCGAGAACCTTTCATTATCTATAGTCTGTTGTTACCGCTGCCTGCATCTCCTCCCGGCCATGATGTCCGGGACATGGGTAAGGGGTCATTAAAGTAGCTAAGTATCGGATACAATACCAATTTTTTATATGAGCCTCGCCTTAATGAAACTCTTCCTGGACGATTGTCGGACTTGGGCATCTTTTACTGCTTTCCGGAGTCATCCCACATGATCAGAGTGGAGCAAGTTCAGAGAAGTTATTAATAGCCATCCAATTACACTGGGTCTTGGGGTCAGACCTTACTCTAGAGTCTAAATTTGAAGCCCCTCTTTACCACCCCGATGGGCAGCAGATAAGCAGATATTCAACATCTTCACTGAATGCTTTTCATCTAACTAGAATTAACGATAAGTCAATGTAAGTAGTCGAACAGTGGGGCATCGAGAGAGGATGGTCCGATGACTGCGTAACATCATTTATTTGTCAAACCTTTTTTTTCACACAGATTAGACACAAATCACACCTACCCTCAATTGGCTCTGATTCACGTTTCAACATCAATTCAATTTCTACAAAATTGACACTGGAACGGACTTGGATTACAATCTGATCTTTTTCATCTCTGGCGGACGAATTGGTCATTCTCAATACTCGCCTCCACCAGTATCGTTCCCGAAGATGTTCCCTCTCCCCATCCCCCGTATACCTCGTACACCTCGGAACACTGTCGCAACGCACCCTTGACAATTCTTTTGCGTGAATTTGACTTCTCCGAAGTGGCTAGTGGTGGAGTCTTTGTTTTTCTCGTACAAAATGGTTCGTCGGCCACAATTTTTTTCATTCCATCAAACGCTCATTCAATCATTTTGGAAGGCAGTGGATGATGATGATGGGGAAGAGCTAGCGATAGCGATAGCTAGAGTGTGACTGAGAGCGAGAATGAGCATAAGAATGAGAGTCGGACTGTGAGAGAGAGAGAGCGTGTGTGTGGGATGAAGAGATTGGATGAGCGAGCGAGATATGGAGGTAAAAGAAGGAAGCAAGGAATATCCTCATAACATCCTCATGCAAAAACCAAAAGAAACATACCAAACGAGAGAGCGAGGGAGAGTGGTGGGTGGTGTTAAGAATATTGATACAAAACAAAACAAAACAAAAACAAAAACAAAACCAGCCCACAAAAAGAGAAAACATTCGACACTCATCGATAATCATGACGACAGCAACAACGAATCCAAGTCCACACCACCTCCACCCTGCGGTACACCAACGCTGCCGTGGCATACTATAATTCAACCCCCTCTTCCTAGACTCTCCTTCGCCCTCGCCCTCGCCCTCTTTCTCCTCGTTCTCCCTAGCATGAGTACAACTCCACGCACGGCTAGCGAGCAACGGCATGCCTATCGCTCCCCACTGAATACGAGGGCTGTGTGTTGATACCGGTGCGGGAGAGCGAGGGGGAGAGGGAAGGAGGGTGCATCCGGCGAGGGAGGGCGAAGAGGGAGGGCTCTCGCGAGCACGCGCACAAACGATTTCCTGGTCTCGGTCTTGGTCTGTGTCACTAAAATCCCGCACTTGCTCTCGATCTCCATCCTGTGAGTGGTAATGGTGGTGAAGGATCCCACCTCCACCTCCTGAAGGAACCGTAATTTCATCCCTTGACTTCTTGCAATCATCACGCCCGTCGTTGTAGCATCGATAAGGCGCTCTCGAGTTTTGAGGTCATGGCAGCAAGGCGATCCTGGCGAAGTCAATACTCGTGGTGAGTAAATTTCAGAGTCTATGGATAATAGTACCGACGCACCCTTGATAGTCGGTCCTTTCTATTGTCCTTCCAACCATCTTCATTGAGATCCCTTCGAACAACGAGCAAAACCTCCCGATCTAGCACCGTCCATTAGTTCGAATACTGAATTAAACATAGGGTGTACAACATACCGCTCTGCGTAGGACTCAAGGTGCTCTGCGTCCCGACATATAGCACGGACTGAAGCGGCGTACTGATCCAGCATTTTATATGCTGCATAGATACGCCCCCTGCAGAGCGAGAGTTTCTCATATACTATGCTGTTCCCAGTGTCCTAAAAGAAAAGCAAAAACTTAGAATCAACCAAAATAGGCACAGCTAGTTTATTACGCACCGTGGTCGTATATGTGACGCTCTCGTATGATTCTCTGTCTGTCATGTCCATAGAGTCGAATAGAACCTCGTCCTGCTGCGAAGCGCGACTGATAGTTCCACCCGATATGGATATGGATGACAGAGACACCAAGGACGATGTCTGGTCTGAAAGATCAGAGAGCACCCCACTGTTTTCTATAGTCGTCGTGTGATGCTATAACGTATGAAAAATCGAACACATCTGTGTAAGCAAAAAAAACAAGTGGAATAGATGTCCAAGTGTTCTCACAATATTATCGGTGTTGCTGAAAGTACCCAGTCCTGAGCTGGGGGAAATTAGGGAAGGAACCGAGTCTTTATCGGTGGCTGCATCCATCATTAGAACACGACAAGAGAGAGAAAATTCGGTTAGCGTCAGTATCCATCCATCCGTTTTAATGTCCAAGAACACCGCCTTTCATGCGTTAAGTGGCTCTGGGCCATTAATTTTGCACGAGATGAACCATAGAATGGTATATGGATGGGGGTAGCTCACCTCCGAGACGAGCCGCCAGGTGCCCGCCCGGGTGCGCTTTGTCTTCCCAATTTGCATCAGCGGCTCTTTCAAAAGTTTAAATGTGTTCTAGATGAGGGGAGACAAAACACCGGATTGAATGACTCATTGGAGGATCTCATTGTCTTCGTCCACGATGATGATAACCACTCCATTCGGAGATTGCCTGGGAGAGTCATATTAACTCTCGGAAATAAAGCTGATGCTGGTGGGCCACATACCAGATAGGGACATACGCATCTCTCCAAATATGTACTTCAGAACAATGCGACTGTGTATTGTACAACATCGTTGGAAGGACGAGATAAACGTGTAGTAGCAATACTACTGTGTTGTAGTACTCATAAATTGAAGCCATATATGATTGTCATGGCACCAGCTACAGTTTCGCTCCTGGACTCCAGGTTTGGTTCATGCCTTGACCATTAAGACTCCCAATTCGGCCTCTCTATCACTGTTAGGCCATGTCACGCCTTCTGCAGCCTTAATAATTGTCTAAATGGAGAAGATGGGGTGGCCAATTTCCAATGGTTACGATTACGGAGGATGCAAAAAAAAGCAGGCTGTGCATAATGTTGCTAGAATGTCGCGTGTTAATACTTCATCGAAATCTATTTCGTCCCTATCAGTGACTAGCCAGGAAATCATAACTCACAAGCTCGACACAGAACGTCGAGCAGCCTGGAAGATAAAACCATGAACGATCAATCACACGGCCATCCAGACTCCGCATTCTTAATGCACACAAAATCCCAAGAAAATTTTATCCTCCATGTCTCGATAGAACTTGATAAACCATTCCACGAAAATCATAATGCCGACGTATAGGTCAATGAGTCTCGTAGGAATGGTGATAAACTCTAACGTGATGAGGAGGATACAAAATCCATGTGGACGTGGAAATGTATGATCATGCATGGATCGAACGGAGCGCTGAGATGTGCTAAACGAGCTCGTAAAAAAGGCCGCACGAGAGAACGTGAAATACGCTGAAATAGACATCAATCAACGCCACTTTCAGTCTTCCACGTCGACCGTGTGTATGCGCATAGAGCTGGGCCAAAAGACATGCATGAAGGTGCCAGACAAGAAATTGACGAAGTTGAAAGTACATGATTGACTGCTTCCATGTCCGACGACATAGATATTCACGACGGAAGTGCTCGCGCAAACCGAGTTGGTAATCCTTGAAGGGTGTAGGAGACCACCAGCTATAATATAAGAGACCGCATCATTATATGCGTCAAAGACTCACCTTTGACTACCATATATGTGATATTTCTTATATTTTCCACATCTCAGTGAGATATGGATGGAATAGAAGTTGATCCAGCGGAGCGAAAAAGGTATGCAGCGCATCGACGCATGGAGCTAGGTGGAAACACCTAGATCAATTTCAACAGAAAAGGATTCATGATCGAGCCAGACATAGGAAGAAAAATATCTATTCTCACTTATCGTTGTCAAGCTTCAACCTATCACTTGGATGCCATCGTGTTTACTACCCGCTTGGGGTGTTCCCAGCCTTCTGGTGGTCCAGGTTGTCGATAACCCTACACTGACACTGGAAAGATAGATCGTCAACGATCGTCCTCAACAAACGAGAAAGAATAGCATACTTTCGGAGTTGAAGGGGACCCAGTCATAGTCTATGCGCGAGAGGGTGTGAGAGAGGAAGAGAGAGGCAGCGGGAGAGTTCGGAGGAAATCTCTGTCACCGAAATGTGACCGTCGCTTTGATCCGTGAGATCGTTGAGCTTCGGGTATCGATGAAGCCGGTTGAATCGGTACAAGAGCAATTAACGACCAATTGACGACGGAATACATCCAAATATACCTGTTTCCCATACTTTGGAGGAAAATATAAGCACATAGTTGCAGCCTTCAGCAATGCGCCGGGTTCTGTTCTTGATATCGTGCTGTATCTAATGTGGGCTTAATTGAGTTTTGGCTCTATGGGATCCACAGCATCATCTCGTTATTTTGATAGTCCCTGAAATAATTATAAACGTGAAAACAAAAACGACAGTCTGGATTCCTAATCCCTCCTTCCATCGTCTCTACCCAGCACCATCAAGATATTCCAAATCTCACTACCAAGAGTGTTCAGATGGAGTCTGCGATCGACGTCGATGTGATATTTGTGACGAGACATATCAAGTCGAACTTGAAGGAAGTCAGCTGCGTCGTAAAATGCAGAGAATATGGGGGTTATGTGAGATTGGGGTCGGACAGATTTTTGAGATGCTGAACGGGCTTTGGAGTACGAAGAAGTAATTCCCTTCGTTAGTATGAGTGGGAAGCTCGCCAGATGTCTCCCGGAACTTCACGTCGACAGAGTATGCTACGGTCATGAGCTGCAGTGAGCATGCAATTATCCATCTCGTCCGACCCAAACATGTTCAGTGGTTGTAATAGACTGACATGGCTCCACCGCCAGCCCATATATCGTGCAAAGGAGTTGACAAGATCTTTAGCCGGGAAGTTTGCAGCCATACGGTTACTCGGTTTGTATAAGAGCATCGCGAGGAAGATTGGGGAGATATTCTGGAGCATTTGGTTGATGAATCCGTAATATAGGAGAGCTCTGGGTGCATCCCCCTCGTTAACTATTGCTAGGATGATAGGGTGGGGAGAGCGACCCGGATACGGGTGCTCTGTGGGCATGATACAGTCAACGTCTTATGTAAGAGTGTTGAGCCTTGCAGTATAGAAGGCGTTCAATGGATGATACAAAATGACTAAAAATAACATGCTGTTCGAAGACAGAAATACAACGAGGCCCTTGCCTTGCGATGTGGTTTACTCAAAAAGAAAAGAGCTGTGGGATGGAAAGGGTAAAGCAGGCCACCTCGGCATTTGGACGACTCGGCATTTCCGCATGGAGTATGTTCGATGGAACGGAGAGCTTGTGGACGTGGAACAAACGCCCACTGATACAAGGATGGACAATCGATCGTATTTATCATGCTCGGGCTAAGCTCAGCTAACTACTTATAACAAATTACTCAGGGCAGAATGTTAGCTGGAATTCTAGAACCAAGCTATTTGCTTAGGAGTAGGGCTTTCATCAGATCAAAGATGTTGTATTGTCGTCCAGCAACAATCCCTCAAGGAGGCGAATGCTCATAGATTATTTTTTCAGTGGCAATGTGACTGAGAGGGGCGTGTGCAAGGCCGTGGATGACAAAAATCAAAAACAAGTAGCTCCAATTTGATCAGCCTGACGCCGCACTACTGTGCATAACTACACCCATGAGGTTGAATAACCTTCCTTTTACACATCTTCACAAGGCAGGCTCGGGCGATGCGAGCAGCCTAATAGGTTAACGTTTGTTTAAATCAGGAGCAATCCAAATTGAATCTCCGTCGGGGTATACAAAAGGCGCGAGTATCCTCGGACGAGACCCATTCTTTCTTCTTTCCCTTTCCCTCACGTACCGCTCACTATGAGGTGCATTCTCCCTCCTTCTCCCCTCTAGCCCGCGATTCTTATGTCATGCCTGTGTCAGTGTCTATATTTGAATCTCTGAACACCAACGAGGCAACCATTTGGATCTACAGGCCATAATTTGCGAACAGTTAAACGTTTAAACTCGGAATCAAGGCAGTCATCCTTTTCATCGCTCATTTAATATCTCGCCTTGAGATAAACTGCTCACAACACATCTCCAATAGTCTACGACACTTTTGATAGTGAGAAGGCGCCGTTGGGTGGCAGCGACCTCCCATGTCTGGCAAAAGAGGAAGTACACCTTTCTGTTCTTTTCTTACTCGCTCTTTCTGATACCCTGCATTCCTCAGTTATGAATTTATATGCGGATAAATTGACTAGTCCTTGCCCGTTTGGAGTTTTCTCTGCGTTTCTAATAAGTCCAACTATGTCCAACCCAATTAAGGGCGCATACATTTTGACTTCAAGCAAATGATCACTCATATCATACCATCCTGTTCTCGTTTCACTACCACTGCTGCCAAGTGCCAAAGATGAGTATCATCTTCTATGCTGCCTATGAGTCCTTTTTCTCTGTCTCGCACAACATCTGCTGTCATCCACATCGTTCACTTTATCATTGATATCATCTATTTTGATGGTATTTATTGGCACTAAGGAACGTAGTCGAACGATACACTAGTGTTGGGTGAGACATGAAGACAAAGGCCCATGGCCGCATAACCTGTTCCCTAGCTATATTCCTTTTTCTCAATCTTTGATCAAGCTACGCATCTCGTAATGCTGGTGCGTGATTTTTCAGACACTCCTAATTAACTTCTGAACTTTTGTGGTAGTCACACATGATATAATGTAGTGATTTTTGATGTACTCTTGGTCTCAAGTGTGCCAAGATCTTTGGTCAAACAAATGTTCAGAGAAGTTATCTTTTTAACCAATACCATATCAAGGGAAGAACAGAATGCGGTGTGTGATTCATTTAACATTGGTTTTAGATGCGTGACAAATCGACACGTCAAGGCTGCTAGTGTGTTTCAAAAAGCAGACCGACTGGGGGAGTCAGGAGAGACGTACTCGGGAGTTTTAGTGTCAAAATTATACATGTCTATTCTCAGCAAAGACCGGCAAAGCATAGAACATTGATCAACCTAACATAGTTCCTTGCTTCTCACCTATCATGTCGCCCCTGGTGGGTTGCCTTTTCATCATTGTTCGATGTCCCCTCCCCCCTGTTTCCGCTGGGCTAATCCAAGATTATGTTCATGCGTAACTGACGACGCCCTGTCTCGTGTAAGGCACATTTTGTCTTCTAATCAAATTTTACCTGTCTTCTGCGCTCCCTCGCCGTGGCACCCATAGTCGATGTATTGAAGCTATTGGGATGAAGAAATGGAGGTCCGTGTTCGTGTCGCTGTCCCCACATCTACCAACTGATTGCTAACATTTTATCTGTCTTCCCCATCGTAACTTGTTAAATTACATCTTTTTTAAAGGGGGTTCCCTACAATGCATAACTCGTAGGCACCGATAATTCTCCCCTTCTCCCCTTCTTTCCGCCCTCCATATGCTATCTACGCCTCAACCCCAACCAGGCGCAGTACCCTCTTGGAAATCTTACATCTGTTTTTCACCGTCTACCTCTCGATTCCTGGAATCGACAATTGTTACTACGATTTTGGGGTGGCTTATGATGGTATTCTGTGCATTGTACCCTGTTGTCTTCCCCCTGTGTAAAATTGATGTAAGTTTCCACTTACGGAACACGTGCACACACAGCCATGAGTCTGTTGCTGTACTTTGCTGATGTCGTACGACACACTTGTACACCTGACACTCTACTCCGATCTGAACTAACACTTAGCTCTAAAATCCCACTCTTCTACCCTTCACCGTCGACTCCTAGGAATTAAAGTAATGTACACGTGGCTACATCCTGGAAATGAAGCATCATTTCGCGCCGCTCACCACTCCGCCGCTGATCTAATTAACTGTCTTTTCACCTCAGCATTGTACCGAGATGCACTGTCCTCAAAGACATACGGTATGGTGTGTGCTCACTGTCAATGATTGTTCTACGACATACCCGTCTAGATTGAGCGGTCTCTTTGAGTCGACGCTCACAGATGCCCAATATTGTCGTTCTCAAGGCCCTTTCTATCGCACATATCTACCCTCCTTCTGAGTCTATGCACTTCGGAGAAACATGCGATTTGACTATCAGGTGCGATGCACTGTTCCTGCCACATTTATGTTCAGTGATTACGATGTTTCCGTCGATAACTGTACCGGATGGACTGCTCTTGTTGTAGCAACGCCTGAAGGCTTATCCCGCTCTCCCGATCGCTTCTAGGACGTCTACTCCTGTTACACGAGCCGTTCTTTTCTTGTTGTCCTGCTGCCGAACTTTTGACTGTTTCCGTAAATGCCTTATCGGGCTTATGCGCTGCAGCACTTGGTCATGATATTAGGTTTGAAGGATATGGTCCGGGGTATTGTCGACCCACACTTCCGATATCCGCTAGCTCTTTGCATAGCCATCAAGACCGATGGGGTGAGCATGTCTTATTTTTATAAAGGCTTCCATCCAGGTCCGAAGGCGGGCGCTGTCTTGTCTGTTTTTCATAGGCTCATTGCCTTCTGCAGCATATTCACCCCATACAACACGTTATCGAATGACAATTTCAGATTCCAAAGGTGCTTGTCGACGCAGAGGTAGAGAGTGGTTGTTCACGTTGCCGTAGTCGTATGTTAACTCTGATGCCTTCAGCCAACGTTACGCGCCCTTCTGATCGACTGCGTTATGCCCATTAACTCGCCGGCAGGCTCCACGTTGTCTTGTACCGGGACCGATCGACGAGCCTAATCTACTAAGCTCTGTTGCGTTACTGTCTTGTCTTCGATACCTGCTGGCTCTATTAATGGCAATGCGTCCTAGTGCAATGGCCGTTATTCTTATTCTGAAACCCTCATTGATCCTCACAAGCCTTGTTCTGGTCAACTTGCCCGAGTTGTCTCTTTATTGGGGCCGATCAACGAACAAAACCTAACCTAAAGCCCAACCTCTGAGCACCTATGATGCCCGCGCCCTAGGCATGCCTTTCTAGAAGGACACCTGTGATGCATATTGGATGCATTGACGTGCTGGGCGTTGTTGTGATGCCGTGATTGGGGGAAGTGCAAACCCTAATCTGACCTAACCCAACTGAGTTCTTGAGGGTGGTGACTCACTCTTTCCTTTGTCGTGTTCAATTTTGTCTCTATGCTCTTCTTTCTGGGGCTTACAATTGGAAGCTCCTATCCATTGTTTCAGCACAGCACGGAGAGTTTTTGTTGAGATTTGTGTGGTTGTCACAAGGACCATCATGTGAACCTCTAATTTCTGGTAATGACACCCATCCCAACTTGTTATCCTGATTTAGAATTCTAGTTTCTATTGTGGCTACGTGCTCAATTCCTCAATTCTGTGGGGTCTCCGTTGACGATGACTGTTCTAAATGAGTTCAACCGAAGGCCTCCCGTGTTTAATTCCCACTGCATTATTGCTAGCGCTCTTTGAATACAAGAACGATTATTATTTTAGAACAAGGACACGGAGTTATGCCTGTTTTGGTGCGCTTGGTTCTTGGTTCTTAAGACTGTTAGTGAGTCATAAACGAGTAACATGATGTCGTCTGTTCCCTTCCTTTCTCTCATGATACTCCTGTCTATCCTGCTGTGGGCCTCGGGCACCACCTCGAGGAACCACTCTGGCCCCTTCGTAGCATCTCGAAGCCTCTAAGACGAAAGAAGCATTCCGCATTCCTCTACCACTCTTCCCTCGGCTGAGTGGTCCGCTGTTAGCACTCGATCAGAGCGGAGAAGGGGCGGACTGGGAGAATTACTTGCAGCTCAGTTATGCTACCGCCTTTTCATGTAGACAGGGTACGTTCCTATCATTTTTTTGTGTGCCTCTTCGATCTCTGATGTGCACGATTCCTTCCTGGGGGTCCCAATTAATACTAGTTTCCTTTTGCAAGCACAATTACTCAAGCATACGGTCAGTGGCCACTCCTAGTAAGTTATTCGCTGCTGTCGAGTCCGAGAAAGCTAGTTCGTTGCACACATCCGACTATCTCTAAATATTTGGAAAATGCAAATGTCGACGACTACATTGTGTATACTCAGGACTGGTAAGTCTGATCCATCCTATATCACTATGTTTCTAGGTTGCTGTTGTAAGGCCATTCAACCCCGCTTTGGATTATGCCCACATCGAAATCCTCATTTCAATTGTCACTACTCGTTTTGCTGCTGAGTTGTCGTTGGGTACGTTCGATATTGTGTTTGTCTTTCGTTTCTATGCAAGTCTTGATACGCCTAACATCTTGAGGATAGTGACTGACCACAAGAAGGTTCAAACGGAATATTTGAAGTCGAAGACTGCTGTATTCTCAAGGTGTTGATCATAGGGAGGGGGACGAGATGTTTTTCAGAGTGTGTAACGGGCGTATACCATTCAAGGGGCTTTTGTAATCCTGACTTAAAAGCCATTTTATTCAGGTTTTCCAAACGTTTACACGTCGCTCGACATGAAGGTATTTTTTCGGGGTTGCCTCTGAAAAGCTGAAGGACAACGCCATGCTTCGTCAGATCCCTCGGTGATGAACACAGCGGTTACTTCTACAGTTGCCCATAGCCACCCATACTCCACAGTGCTGGACTTCATCCACACTATAATATCCTCAAGTGTGTACCACTTCATCAATGTAACGATCGATCCTAAGTCCCTCGGTAAAAGGAAGCCGTACACGCGATGGGGCTCTTGACTTGAAGCGATCGTATGGGTTTTGGAGTCTGGCATGGTGGAGTAAATTTACACCTGATGTCAATAGTACAGAATAAATCACTTACGCATACGGTGGCTGGTTATATTCTCAATGTAGTGCGGATGGTGCATAAAAGATTCAAGCACTGTGTTGGTGTGCTTTAGTTTTAAGCAATCACGTGTTCTAAAAATTGGACGACGTCCACAATTGATATGAACACATTCTTCATTCGAATCGATCTTGGATGTTTTTATGGAACCTAATATAAACCAATTGTGGCATTCCTCACAGCTGCCAGTGTTGAGTGACGGTGTGTTCAGTTGTTCTAGAGTGTTAAGGCCACCGGATGTCAGTGTTGCTGAGGGACCGGCAGAGTTGCATAGATATTTCTCCACCAAAGCAGTAGGAACTGCCGTCTAAAACCTGACGGAAGGTAAATATCTTTTTTGCACATTATGGGTCTTGTAAATTATTATTAAGTAACGAGGATACTAGTAGTGTCTACCATTCACTGGGTACGGAGAGTCAAATACAACAAAACTTCGCTGAGGAGACACGCATTTAACTATGCCACCGAAACTCAACTCACAAATGGAAAGTAGAGTGGCAAAGTCGGGCCAACAGCACTTGAAAGCGGAAATAAAAACTTGATTGAGTAATGGAACTACGTAAGTATTTTCATCGTAAAGACACATTAAATGTGCGGCATTACTTCGTTCCAATTGATGACCTCCTGCGTACTCTTTGATAGGCGCTTCAAACCCATCAGTACCTCCACCAGAAGGGCTATCCGTGCAATCGCATATAGTGGGAAAAGTGTTTTAAAAAATATAGGGCGAAGACGTGGGCCCGGATAAATGTTCTCACTCCGGGCCTATGAATACTTAACGGCTTTAAAACCCCATCAACAGCGAATATGAGAACAAGAAACATCAGGGTACCCATTGTTAAACATCAGTTGAAAATGACCAAATTTCAAAATTCAAAAAACTATCAGGTATGCTCTGGGCCTTCCTTAGTATCATCCTCCTTCAAAAATTTTGATTTTACAACAAATATTGACTGAGCTACAGGCTGTTTTATGAGATATTGATATTATACCTGCTATAAATCAACCTTGTTGAAAAAATACTTTTTATCACCTAATTATGTTCTTGCAGTATAAACACACCGCCTGCCAATTTTTATGATTTTAGGAAGCCACTCCGTGAAGATAGCTGTATATGTATAGAAAAAAACATATTCAATGTAATTTTGGGCTATACATCTGAAATTACCAAATGAGTTGGAATCTTCATATACTGGTTCTTTCTCTATAAACATTAAAAAACATCATAACTACTACAATGATCCTGCAGAAGTTCACAAACAAGCAAAGGAGCCAGATATTCTAGATTTTTGATGGTGATCACGTGAGGACCTTGTTGTAGTCCAAGGTCAGCACGTGATCTTCACAATAAGCGGTCAAACTTGTTTGATTAGGGTGTATAATAGCAAGTTCCCTGCCCATCATAGATGTATTGATTAAATTAGACAGGAGACAGATATTATTGATTTTGATGGTGATCACATGGGGACCTCACAATAATCCAAGGTCAGCACGTGATCTTCATAATAAGCAGTCAAACTTGTTTGATTGGGGCAAGTTCTCTGCACATCACAGATGTATTGATTAGATTGGACAGGAGCCGGATATTTTTATTTTTGATGATAATCACATGAGGACCTTTGCAACAATTCAAGGTCAGCACGTGATCTTTATATTAAGCGGTCAAACTTGTTTGATTGGGGTCTACAATGGCAAGTTCTCTGCATGTCACAGATGTATTGATTAGATTAGACAAGGTTTGAATCACAAACATAGAGCCCTTGTTTTTGCAGTAGTATATAGTTTGGCCCACTTCTGTAAGAACATCCCTTATTCTCTTTCTCACTTCTCGCAAGAGAACTGCATGGGTTACCTATAAATTTACACAGATTTTTATGTAATTAGTGTGTAGCGAAAAATGTTACCTTATTTTTAGAAATTTTTTGTACAAATCAATGCAGAATTGAGAGAGCTACACTCTTGCCAAGTCTGAGCCAAAAACAACACAAACTGATGCCATGACATCATGATTTCCTGGCAACGGTCACCTAATTTGGCAACTTTCCTAAGAGTACATTTCATAGGAAATCATACTAAGGTTCCCAAGCATATCAAGCTGGTGTATTTTAGACAACTTCATTCCCGCATCAGTGACCACCAAATATCAAGAGCGATATTTCGCAGTGAGGGTGATCACCAAATATCAAGGGCAATTGCTTGCAGTGAGGGTTATCACCAATATCAAGGGGATCACTTTTTGTGGGCGAGTACACAGGGCACTAATAATATCAAGGATGATCACTCGCAATGAGGGTGATCTCCAAATATCAAGTGGATTGTTTTTGGGGGCAAGTGCACACGAGGCACTTATCAGATTGCTTTGTTATTCTTTTAAAACTCAAACTCAAAATATAAAAACTATGAGTGATCGCCCGTATTACAAGTATAACATATTCTTAGTTCCTCTAAGCAACTGGGCACACAAGTTCACAGTCCTTAATTACAATGGGCAACATATTGCACAGACAGATTTCTTTGACAGTCGTCCCTAGTTACTATGAGCAACTGCTAGCCATATAGGGTTCTAATCCCCACTGAACAATCCCCAGGGCAGTCCACGGATGACTTATAAAAAGCCTGCTTATCAAGTCTAATAGTCCTGACATTGAATATAACAATGGCGATCACTCACTAAACCAGGTACCGTCTAATATTTTATGGTGAACTGTAGTGTTCGATTTCTTATCACACAAATTACTAGTTCTCAAGTATAACACATATGTTCTTATTCAAAGTAGATTCTGATATCAAATTTGGGGCATAGATTACTTGGTTCCTATTCTAGGATACAGGACTGTTTATATAGACTAAATAGATGCCTTGGTTTGCGATGATTGAAGTAGACAAACAGAAACGGAAGGAAATGGGTTGCGTGCTGCCTAGCCTTTGCTGCACCCATTATAATAGTGGAAAGTACTAGTTTTCCTAGGCTACAGCACTTATTTGAAGATAATATCAAGTTACCTATAGTATCAAGTGGCGATCGCTAACTGGGCAATCCCTCACTCACGTCGGTTGCATTGCAAATCACAAGTGTTATGGTTGGATCTAGTAGACCACCATATGTTGAGTTGTAGACAAGATTTCAATTGCCAATGCATTCAGTCCGTGGGGAGACCTCCCGTGTGGCACAGTGATGTTTAACTACCAAACAGGTGATCGCCTAATTTAGTGGACAGCTTTTGTGATTTCTGGGCACAGGGATCGCCTTTGATAATTAATAAGGTTTCCACCACTGGGTGATCACTTGTGAGGGATAGATGTGACATCTGTTACAAACTTAACAACCATGTAATGTGGGGACATATGAATTGAATAAAATTACACTGATAGTAGTAGTTCACCTTGTCAATCTACTTAAAGTTGTATTTTCCTGAAACTTTAGATATATATCTTGTATGCCAAGTTTTTGCATATGGTTCAGAATGATATATAGTGGGAATATTTGGCTTTCTGGCCATATTGATTTATTCTAGATTTTTGATGGTGATCATGTGAGGACCTTGTAATAGTCCAAGGTCAGCACGTGATGTCCACAATAAGTGGTCAAACCTGTTTGATTAGGGTGTATAATAGCAAGTTCCCTGCACATCATAGATGTATTGATTACAGTGACTTGCGTATTTTTGCAGTCCAAAATTTTCTTCAAGCCATTTGATGTGACCAACTTGTCACTTCAAACCTTATTTTTCCCAGTTTTGTGGTGTTGGGACAGATCTTGCGCATGCAGGCATTGGTAACAATGGCATATGTAGGTATTTATTGAATGGAAAGACTTTTGTACTCCAATGGCCCCTCCTATTTCTCAAGATATGCATTGTGGTATTCTTGTGTGGTACAATAAACAACAGAAAACTACCCCAGAGATAGCTATCGTTGCACGATGCAGTGAACAAACTGTATATTATATTTTGTCCTACGAGTGCGACTACAGAACAGTGGACTTTTACAAGAGCTGTGCGCCATGCCCCAGGGTTGTATTTAAAATGGAGTTACCATGATAGAGTTAAATGATGGTCACATCAAGGTGCACACTGAAATTTTCAGACTGCAAAACAATACAGTATATGGACATTCTCTGGGACAGCATTTTGTCCTGAAATTTTTTCCTAATAATCTCTAAATATTTTTACATCGGGTCATGGAGGGACTTTGTATACACCTACTGATAACTTTTTTAGGACAAAAAGTGGGAGTTTTGGTGCAATATACAACAATTACTGGGGATGTCAAAATGTCACACTGACGGTCCTTGGGATAGTGTGACCCAAGCCTTTATCAACTGTGTTTCCGTGCATCAAAAATGTAATGCTCATGTGTGAACCAGTGCATATTGCATCAGATTGTCATGCTGACACTAAAGTCAATTCATTCTGAGGTCAAAATTGACTGGATTCTTACTATTAAAGGTGTATTGGAAAGAGGAAAATGAGAGCTTTCTGAATGTATAAAAATATTGCTCAAAAACCAAACCAAAATGGCACAAAGTCATGAAAGAAAAATTTTGCAGTCAAATATACCCACATTCTCTATCATATTTTGATCTAGAACCAGAGGAAGTCATCCAATCACTATAAAATTTGGCCTGAGCTTGTATCTATACTACGTAAATACATTTACCACACATTAAGTGTTTTGAATCAAATTTGGGGTCGGAATTTCAATTTAGCCCAAGGAACATCAGTGTCCCAAGGAGTGTCGGTATACTGCATGCAAGTCACTGTAGATTAGACAGGACCCAGATATTCTCGATTTTTGATGGTAATCACATGAGGACCTCACAATAATCCAAGGTCAGCATGTGATCTTCATAATAAGCAGTCAAACTTGTTTGATTGGAGCAAGTTTTCTGCACATCATACATGTATTGATTAGACCAGACAGGAGCCAGATATTCTCAATTTTTGATGGTGATCACGTGAGGACCTCGCAATAATCCAAGGTCAGCATGTGATCTTCATAATAAGCGGTCAAATTTGTTTGATTGGGGCAAGTTCTCTGCACATCACAGATGTATTGATTAGATTGACAGGAGCCAGATATTTTTTATTTTTGATGATCACGTGAGGACCTCAACAATTCAAGGTCAGCACGTGATCTTTATATTAAGCGGTCAAACTTGTTTGATTGGGGTCTACAATGGCAAGTTCTCTGCATGTCACAGATGTATTGATTAGATTAGACAAAATTTGAATCACAAACATAGAGCCCTTGGTTTTGTAGTAGTAAATAGTTTGGCACACTGCTGTAAGAAGATCCCTTATTCTCTTTCTCACTTCTCACTAGGGAACTGCATGGGTTATCTGTAAGTTTTTGCAGAGTTTTATGTAATTAGTATGTAGCGAAAAATTTTACCTTATTTTTAGAACTTTTTGTGCAAATCGGTGTAGAATCGAGAGAGCTATACTCCTGCCAAGTTTGAGCCGAAAGCAACGCAAAATGATGCCGTGACATTACGATTTCTCAGCAGCGGTTATCTAATTTGGTGAATTTCCAAATTTGGCATACCCGCCATCAATGTTGAGCTCATTGCATGACTACCACTGGATCTAAGTGCCACAAACTTGCAGAGGGCATAACTTGGTTAGTTCTCAACCGGTTTGCATGAAATAAATTGTAAAAAATGGATACAATTTGTGGCTATCCGACTATAATTAACTATCCGTCATTTATCTGCGGGTGACCCGTGGAGTTCCCTTTATAACTTTATTTTTCAACAAGATATGAGGCAAAAAATATGCTGGATATTCAGAGTATATTCTGATATAAAATCAGGGGTGTACAGTCATTGGTTTCCATTCTAAGGTACCAGGCTGTTTTTATAGACTAAATAGACACCTTGGCTCGTGATAATAGAAAAGACTATCAGAAAAGGAATGAAATGCTCTGTGTACTGCCTAGCCTTTGCTGTACCAATTATAATAGTGGAAAGTACTAGTTGCCTGGGCTCCAGCACTTATTTGAAGATAATATCATTGTCCATGCAGCAGTACCTTCTTGAGTAGCAATCACCCAACTGACCAGTATGGAATTGATGTGTATGATTCCACTTCAAGGTCTCCCCATGAACCACCTTCAGTATCTGATTATCTGCCGACATTATGCACTACCACCTGGTCAAGCACAACACTCAGTTTTTCATGAGCAGCTCAACCTACTTTGCTGCCTCCAATCCTCCAAATGCTGAAACGTCTCTGCATGGTTGGATTTGAAGAGGCATAGCGTCAAGATGCTACATAATAATTTAGCATTATGGAGGTGTATTCTCTCGGAATTAGGCAAGTGAGATGGAGAAACTGAGATTGTATATGTGCGTTCAGAAAGATAATAATGAGGAGAATGGTTCAGTACAAGCATGAAAGGGCTGAAGTATGTCTGAGACAAATTATAATGATCCACTGTAAGCTCAGAATATCAGACATTAGTATGGTCAAGGAAATGAGTGATACACTCTGGCATTCATCGTACTGAATCCAAACAAAGGGGGTAGGTGCAATAATAATGGTAGAAGTGTGAGGGAAAAGAATGAGATTACCTATGAGACACCATGGGCTTTGAGAAGAATAGGAAGGAGTAAGGTTTCAAGAAGCGGTATTTTTCTATGAATTTTATAAGCATGTATATATACAAAACAACCTTGATTTCTGAAGTGGAAGTTCACCAATATTCAAGCAGGTAATAGTCTATCCAGGTAACACATGTATTTATTCTCTAGGAACACAGATATCATGATGATACTATGTGTCATGCAGTTGTTTGAAGGTTTATATCAATTCTTGACTTTTCGAGGACAGAATATCAGAGTCCCTTTCCCACTTGCTTTGTCCAAATGAGATGTCCATTATCTATATCTTCCATCAGCAGCCTCAGACACAAATTATGAGTTGGATTTTATAAAGAAGCTTCTGCACGAGCACGGAGTATCATCCAGTCTAGGCTACTTCACATATGAAAAAGCAGTATCATTACATCATGGGCTGTGTACATGTCAGTCAAAGTATCTGTCTATGATTTTTAATGAGCATATCAAGTTATTTGTTGTATCAGGATGCACTTCGATTTGGGACTTGGGCACACAACAATGATCCATCCCTGCATACCTATTCACAACTGACCTCCATCTCCTCCATGATGTCTTCTTCTCCCTCTTCAGCAGCCCACACACACACAGTGTTGGAGCGCAGAGTGCGCTGATGATGTCAGTGTTCAGAAATATTGTTGGAGTGCGGTGATAATGTCAGTGTGCATGCGGTTCTTGCTCCCACCTTCTCTCTGCCTTCTCTCCCATCTGTCCTCCAATAATACTTTTCTTGTCTTCCTCTGGGAATATCTCCCTAGACTTAAAGAGACACAGAATATGTATTTCCAGGCTACTCAATCACACAATAACTATTTATTAGCCTCTCAATAATTACATGAATACTTTTGATATAACTGACCATAGGTGTTCTCTATCCCCTTTCTAAAATACTAAAAAGTGGCCTGAAAAGCGGTGTTAAAAGTGGTCCAAACTGGTCCAAAAAGCGGTCCAAAGCGGTCCAAAAAGCGGACTCAAAAGCGGTCCAAACTAATCTAAAAAGTGGCCTGAAAAGCGGACTAAAATGTTTGAAAACAGGACTCATATTTCCCCTTCCACAAGTTCTTTCCATTGGTAAAGTAGTTTTTATTTATTAGCTTCTCAACAATCACATCAATATATATTTCAATAGAACTGACCATAGGTGTCCTCCATCCCCTTGCTGAAAGATTAAAATGTGGACTAAAAAGCGGAAAAAGAGGACTGAGTGCAGGCTGAGTGCAGACTGAGTGCGGTGAGCGCAAGTCAGAAAAGCGGAGTTCAAAAAATCCAAAAGGTGGAAAAAAGTGGACTGAGTGTGGACCAAGTGCGGAAAGTTGGAAATGTCAACAAATGTGGTGTGAAAAGTGGAGTGCTTTCAGAGGAAGATGAGGACAAGGAGAGTGAAAGTAGTAGCAGTAGTGATAGTAACTAATTAAAAGTTGAACTTGCTTCATACACTTTGTACTGTGTGTCAGTAGAAATATTCCACAGAGGTGTGCACTTCTATCAGTGATAATGTTATCTGAATATACCAGTGTTGTCTGCATCTGCATTCTGCTCCCACCTCTGCCTTACACTCTGACCTCCACCTTGCACTCTGACCTCTGCCTTGCACTCCTACCTCTGGTCCGACACCCGCCCTTGACTCCAACCTCTGCCTCCCGCTTCTATCACCATGTCCTGCTCCCGACCTATGTTCTGCATTCCGAGTCCGCTTCTGCCTTCTGCCTCTGCCTTCCACCCTCCCAATGCTACCATCCTTGTATTCCTTGGGGAGCATCTCCCCATACTAAAACACACATGGAATATGTATTCCTAGGGTAATAATTCACAAAATGATCATTTATTAGCCTCTCAACAATCACATGAATATTTTCAACATCACTGACCATTGGTGTCCTCCTCCCCTGCCTGAAAATATTCAGCACACATGGGAGTCTTCCAAAATGATTGTAATGGGCTCCCAAGATGTCCCTGACTACGGGAACTAGTTTTGGAATCCACAAAGTTGATGATGAATATCTTTTGAGCACAACAGTATCCAGTCTTCCCCCTTCATCCAAAGATATTCAGTTTGGGTTCACCATCTACCAAACATATTTTTCCATAATCAAGGAGTGAATATGAGTATGTGATACCAAATTCTAAGTTGGTGAGTCAGATTTGAATATCTTGTATGTACCCTTTCTCCTTCCCCTCCCCCCTTCATATCTCTCGAGAATGGGACCGCTGATTTCACTAATTTTTGGCATGGGACATCCTTATTATATCCTTGAAACATTGGTATACTTAAATCTGCAAAATTTTATCCAAGCTAAAGAACCTACTACTTTACAGATACTACTAATACCTACTCTCACTCAGAACCTGTTTAAATAAACAGAGTTTGTCACTCTGTTCACCTGCACTGAAGTACTGATTGTCCTATATTAGACTTGTCTGGTTCAGTGGTTCTATTAGCTTTCACTATTGCTGTTTTTTACAGGACCCAGTGTATATTATTACAGGGCTACAGCATACAAATGAACAGGGTGGTACTAACCAGAATTGTGCAGTCCATGTTAAGGTCACATGGGTAAGCATGTCAAAGAGAATACATGCTGACTCATCATGTAAAGGAGAATACACGCTGACTCATCATGTAAAGGAGAATACACGCTGACTCATCATATAAAGGAGAATACACGCTGACTCATCATGTAAAGGAGAATACACGCTGACTCATCATGTCAAAGAAAATACATGCTGAATCATCAATATGCATCACATGTGTAATATCTCAACTTTTTGAATCAATGGGCCATCTGATGTCCAAAGGTTGTTGGACCTGGCTGATATCAGTGTCTGATCCAAGGTCATACCTGAGGTGGTCAAATCAGACAAACTAATTGTAGATTTTATTAAATATAAAGTTCTTAAATTAATAGTGCTTGTACTTTGTTGTTCAAGAGCCAGAGTCATCACTATGGATCTGGTTCTTTGGTACCATTCATGCTGATGCTAAATTGAATATTTCTCAGTGAAAATTATATCATTCAAGGTTATAGTTGACCGTGAAGTTTACTTGAGGCGGTGGCTGTGAATAGGAGTAGTGCTGGTAGCCCTCACTCGCGCCTACCCATGCACGAGACCTCTCCATTTTCATCCCATTTTGATGTCTTCATCCAACTCTAGCGCAGGCTCAGAAGACACATATGGCCATGATTTCGAGGGTCCGTTATGATGAGCGATGTTTCTTGGTTCTGACACTGAATTTATCTCGATGATTGGGAATTGCGTAGCAATTGAGGCATGAACCTGAATCCAGCCCGAACCTGACTAGCGTCGGATTCAAATTTCGAAAATAATGAGAACCGAACGTACAAGGTTCAGCTCTGGGTGACCCTGAAACGAACTAATGGATTGAATGTCATAAATCCCTTGATTATGTGGTTAAAATGCTCTTTTTTAATATTATAGCAGAGTGGGTGAAGATCAAATAGAACTTACTTTTCCGACTCGTCAAAGGCACAGCTCCAGAGTCGTCCAGCTCGCATTATCAGCAACGGGGGCGTGAGGCGGAGCACCGTCGCCTCACACCCCGCTTGTGGGGCGCACAGTCACAGTCCCCTCAGCGGCTTTGGGCCTCACGGAGCAGGCCTCAGCCTCTCCAACGCCCACAATCACAATCACACCAACGCCAACACGAGTAACGGTGCCATGGGCGGGGCAAGAGCAGGGGAACGGCACCGAGGAAGAGCACATCGGGATAGATGAGCCGTGAAAGGACACATATGTGCACATCACACAGGACATCGTGCCGTCGGACGAGACGCACGAAGCTGAGACGGCAGGCGCAGGACATCGCCCCCTCCTCCTCTCTCTTCCCATCCACACCCTCCTCCGCATCTTCCTCCTCCACCAAAATCACCCTCGTCCCGCCCTCCAGAGCATACAACCCCTGCTCCTGTGCAGCTCCCCAACCGCTTCCGGTGTGCTCCCGCCTTTATATGCGCTCTACACCGTGCGCCCTATCCAGAGAACGGGATATTGCGCCGTACCCCGCGATTATTACGGGCTCGGCGGCGTATTTGAGGGGTCTGCTGAATGGGTATGCGTGTTGGGAATGCCGTGCACGTACGTGCATTTTCTGAGTAGGGGAGCTGAGGGTGAGGGTGGTAGAGGGAAGGGAAATGGAAATGAGCGGGAGGAGAGGAGGGAGGAGGAGGAGGAGGAGGAGGAGGAGGCTCTTGATGCGCCAATGGGTGGACGGGGAAGCGCGCTTCATGCGCAGCAGGCGCCGGCCGAACAAGCGTATGTACGCCTTGCGTCTGTATGATAGCAAAAGTCGATGCTGACTTTGTTGCCCTTGCCCGAGTCGTTCGCACCATACTCCGGTCACCCCAACGGCGCGTTGCGCATGAGGCGCTGATCTAGGTGTGCACTTCCCAGATCATGTTGGTCGTGTTCGGGAGTGGAGGAAAGGACTTGTAGAGCACGACGGACTTGACCCATTCGTCCAGTTGGAACTGTGCGGTGTGTGCGTAAGTTGAGTAATTTTTGTTTGTATTAGACTTCAACCTCGGCCTTGACCCTCACCATTTCTCCGTATGTTCCAGGCTCATGTATAGGCATGAAGAACTATTGGCTGAAAATAATGAGTACCCGGCTAATACTCCATCGCTCTCAGTACAAGTGCTCAGGTGGTGGTATTGCGGTTGTAGAGAGTCGACATTTCTGTGGATATGTGTCACGGACGTATATGCATATGTTTATTATATGTTTATTTTCCCTGTCCATCTTCTCCGTCCAGTCGCAGAGCCTAGACTTCGGAAGTTGTGGACTACGTGAATGCCATCCCAGTGAAGTGTTCCGCATATCGAATTATTACTATAGTTTCAATGAGAAAAACCCATTATGATTCTTATTCCTGACTCAGATAAAATGAATCGCAGTGTGGTATACCTTCTGGAAATATACCCCGTGCACTCTCTCATTCTCAATGAGACTAACCGAACCAGCTCTCAGACGCACGCAGCACGCTACGCATTGTGACTATCATTCAAAACAGTAAGTAAACTTAGAGACAGTAAAGAACTACATAATAAGTACGTAAGTAAAGTAAGATAACAAAGCCTGAGAACGAATAAAATTCTATCTGCAAGTCAGTATGCAGTGACGTACGCATGTATCACAATCTGACTGTGAAGCAATGATACGAAGAGGTGGAAAGGAAAATGAAGCAATGAAGCTTGAAGCGGCGACAATCAGCTTAGCAAGCACAGCGTACCAGAAGCGACAAGCAAGACAAAAAGAAAACCTCACCAGCGCTCCGCCACCTCAAATTGCGTCGCCTCATAACCACCCACGTCTCTATCCCCGGCATCTCTCCTGCCGCCTCACCCCTCCAACACCGGATTCTAAAGCTCAGTCAACTTCAACACCGGCGTCATAAGCTCAAGAAATAGTCCAAACTAATGAGCCACCCTATGCGCTGGCGGACATGATCTGCGCGACGGGGAGCGCAGGCGGGGAGCATAGTAGGAGGGTGTTGATAACAACAAATATCGGGCTGTAAGAGTAAGATAAAAGGGAAGAGAGGGAAGTTTAGTACTCGCGTTGTGAAGAGTGGGAGAAGAAAGGGGAGAGAAAGGGGAAATGGAAGTGGAGGGAAAGAAGAAGAACGGTCGAGGGATCGTGATAGAAGGAACAGAAACAATCCACAATCGAATGACGAAGAACGGAAGGTTATAAAATCCACCCTCAAAAAAAATACAAAGAAAAGTGCAGAGGAAAGCTAGGACGCATACTTCCGAAAAGGAAATCACTTTCTCGAGGGAAGTGTGTCGCGCCTCGTAGATAATATAAAGAATGTATGGTAGACATTGGGGGTGTGGAGAGGTCGGCGGCGGAGGTGCCGCCTCGTCTCCAGGGCGTAGAAAACCTGATGGAAGTGATGAAGAGTGATCCCCCTTTTCACACTTCTAAAGGTTCTACTCTACCTTGATTGTGTTTGAGTTATATATATTAAGTGTTGAGAATAGAATAGTTTCGGTGATGGGTGGGTGGAATTTTAAGTGATGCTAGGATATAGATTGGGTAAAGAGCAAGCTTATGGGAAAAGGTTGTGCAGTCGTCGTTGTGCGACTTCAAACGTAGTGTAAGGGAAAACGATGGGGATCAGGATACACGTGATGGCGCCTCCTTCTCACGAGAAGTTGCACCCGCTTGCGGGTACTTCCACACTCCTCAAACATAGTATACCAATTGCTCTTCGTCGTCTCATCCCGCTTCCTACCATTTTTCCTACGTTCTTTTCCATTGCGAACACCCTCCAGCTTCGCACTCGCTTTCCCGAAGCCGAACAGGTCTTCTTCCACTCCTGTTTCTTCCCCTCACCCTCCTCCGTCCCATTTCCTCCCCGCCCCGAAAATACCCCCAACGCACACCAAGCATCACCGGCACCAGCAGCGCATATTTCCTTGAAATTGGCACACATATCCACCGTCCCATTCACAGGCCTCAGCGCTGCATAATCATGACGATTACGCTCCAGCGCAATGACAAAGACGGCATCAGCTCCAGGATAAGTGGTGTAGAGTGCGACTGGAGAATGCGTGGACGGAAATGTGAGAGGACGAACATGCCGTGTGGAGGGGTGCAGGATGTATTTGTAGATGGGGCAGAGGGCGGAGAGGAGGTGCGTGTGGTGTGTGGGTGCCGTGTTCGAGATCGGCGGAACCACTGAGGTAATATCCAACTTCATCCTCCTGCTCGTCCTCACTACCACTTGTGTCCCCTTCCATAGGGATTGCCCTTGCTCCACCCGCTGCAACAACAGCACCGTCACCAACAGAAGCACTCATACCCACACCCCACTCTGGAAAATCCGCATGGCTCTTGTTCAGACTGTTCAGACTGTTCAGGAACGGGTTGTAGGATGTGGCGTTGGGTCTCCCAGCCAGCAGGGGAGATTCTCCTGTTGTTTCCTGTGCTGTGTCCATGGCCATGTCATTATTCCTGTCCCAATGTGTTGCTAGACGCTCCAGTTTATGAAGCAGCACCAGGGACTCCCGAGGAGGTGTGACGGGGCGACGCCGGTGCAGAGGACGTAGGCAATTTCGTAAACTGGCCTGCTACCCTCTTCGTCGATGCCGACAAGCGTATGAGCATCGAGCTCGGCGTGTGCGTCCTTAGATCATGCTCACAGTTCTCTCCCTCGTCGGCAAAGTCTACGAGGAGCGGCCGGCGCTCTCCTCCCCTATCGGTGTCGAGTTCGAGGATTCAAGGAGATTTTTCACTTCTGCGAGAGGATTCTTTTCCTTCCGACCTGAAGAAGAGAATATGAGCATGAAGACCGAAGGTGGAAGCAAAGTGTAAAGAATAACGCCCGCCTCCTGCGCAAGCACAGGAATAAAGGGAAACAAAAAAGAGAAAAATCTAAACAGCCGAAAGAACCTTTCGTCAACCCAGCCTTGACCTCCCTCATCCCCGCCTCGACCTCCCTCTTCACATCCTCCAGCCTCCGCTCCTCCGCCCGCAGCGCTGCCTCTCTGTCCAGGACCCACTGGACCCGCTCCTCCACCTCCTTCCTCACTACCTCCTCCCGGCGCATACACGCCTGGTCGATCTCGACCTCCCACCTGCGCATAGCCTCCATGATCGCCTCCTCGTGCTTCGCGATTACCAGTGCCACTTCTTCTTCGCGTTTCATTACTACTAACCCATGCAGCTCTTCTTTGCGCCGCACGACAGCCTGCTTCGCCGCGTGCTTGATCTCCTGCCGGGTATATTGGGGCTGTTGTTGTTGTTGTTGGGTCTGCGAGGAGGAAGATTGTAACCACTTGCGCAGCTGGGCTATAATGTGCTTGAGCGAGGCGACTCTTGGTTTTTAGAGTTGACCACGGAGGTGAGGTGTTGTTCGCTCCCGCATAGGTTGTGCTCGCGTCCGAGACTTTGTGTTCTTTGGCGGATACAATGGCACGGTAGGGTTTGACGGTCGCGAACCTGCAAGGACATAGCATCACATTAAGAATCGCGTCCAGAGAAGGAGAGGGAGACGACCATTGGAAATGAAAACCACGTACATCTTTTCAGTCCCAGCAACCTGGTTGACGAGCTCGAGGAATTTATGTTGGAGGAGCTGTGACCCAGAGGAGCACATAACAGGCTTGAGGATGCAAATTCAACATGATTAGAATCTAGGGTAGTCAACATGGCACGTACGTTGAGATTATGCATGCACTTGATGACAGAGGTGGGAGCCTGTGATTATTCACGGGGTGGTGGTAGAATTCAGCTGTTGCTATGCGTCCACATCTACATTAATCCCATTGTTTGGAGATATACGAACGAGAATTGTCCTACCAGATAAAGATGCTGAGTTTCGAGTAGGTCTTGGCTTCGTGGAAGGGCAGTTTGAGCACACAGAGCTCGTATATCAGGCAGCTCAATGACCATATGTCGGATTTCGAGTCGTACGACCCTTCCTGCATGAGTCGGGGGACATGTAGCATAGAGTCTGGGGTGGGGATAGGGTGGGGTGGGACATATTACTGAGTCAATAGAGCGATGATGGTGGATTTGGTTTGCAGTTCGGAGTTACGCAAATGGAAAATAATTACGGAACAATCACTCACGTGTTGCGTAAAAGCTCGAGCAGCGTTCAGTTCAATACCCGAATCATGTCCTCATCCTCCTTTCTAGATAGCTATGAATCACTGGACGTCAATTTGATGCTACTATGCAGTTTCTCAAGGCTCTGGGTGTTATTTTGGTGATCGGGCCGCTGCAAGAGAAAGGTGGTCAAGAAGAGGATGACGGGGACGAGGTGTATGGGAATGACTCTTCCTGTCCGAGCTTAAGATCAGTTACTAGCTCGAGTATCAGTCGGCCCCATTTAATCCTCGCCCCCTCCTCCTCCACTTGTGTCTGTCTTAATTCCAAAAGCGCTAAGTCAATACCACTCCGTGCTATCTTATATGCGGTTTTGCTAATGAAGCATCGCGTAATGTTGGCGTCGTGGAAAGCTTTCGGAGATGTCTGGTTCTGTTCCAATCAGTCGAAAACTAATGTTAATGTCAATATAAAACGGAACCTAAGGTGAAGATTGTGGACCTGTGCGTGGGCTGCCGCCCAGATACGTGCCCGTCCCATCTGATCCTCCCCACCATCACTCTCCCCCCGAACCCTTGTCTGTCTCCAAGTCTGCACGCCAGCGCCACGCCGTTCTGCCTACGTCGTACAGGATTGTGTTCCTGCTCATGAAGCACCGCATGACGCCTGCGCACAATGGATTCAGCAGCGTCGGTTCCAGTGGTTATAGTTCTAATGGGAAGAGAGGCGGGGTAGATGTGCAAGGAGTGGATTGCAGACGTGTGTGTGGGCTGCTGAAGAGAATGAAGAAGGCTGTATGCAGGAGATGGAGGATGGGTAAAACCCGTCGTCGGTTGTGGATTGGTATGCATGGATTATTGACTGGAGGTGGGTGTACTGTCCCTCTGTACATCCTCCGCCCTGATTTGGCGTCCAGTCGATCGTTTCAATGTTTACCTGCATTTTTCTGCTTCTCGAGTCGTTCAACTTGGTTTGGTTTTCATGCGGCCCTTTCTTATGTCTGGATTTGTGCTTTTTATTTTCGCAACACCCTTTTCTTTCTACTACAATATCCAACCCGCGAGTCCGACTGCTGAGTAAAAGCGATTATACCCCCTGCACTCCTCCGTAACCGTTCTACGCACGCAGTTTGAGTCGAGTTCTGGAGTGCTTCGCATTTATCCTTTTCTCTCGCTGACTTGTGTCCCCTTTGCGATCGCGATTGATTTATAATTTATGGATTTGGATTCTAGCACACCCCCAGAAAACATTAAAAAAGAAAATAACAAACAAATAACAAACAAATAAATTTACTGCAACCCCTCCCTTCTGATGCAACTATGCCTCGAGGACACCCTACGCCCACCCACACACTCATGCGCTTGATGTGGCTCCCGCCCCATCCTCGTGTTTAGCTTAACCCTGTACCACCCACCCACCACCCACTAAAATCCCTGCCGTTCGGGTTTACCATTCGAGCGCACCGTGGGTCTTATGTATCCTTCCCACATTTTCATCTACGCCTTAACTACACCTCGGCTTAAGGGCTACGCGCTACACACGATCTGGATATCACAATAATTGTTCCATCACATGCAAACTATGCACCACCTTACTCATATACCGTGCTCTCTCTTGTCTCCTGCACTCGCTATTGGCTCTTAGTGAGGTGACTATCTTATCCAGGAGCTAGGACCGATGCCGATTTGCCTTGAGGGAACACGACGATGGTGACATTAACAGAATACAACACATGATTTGATCCATGTCTTTACACATTCAGAATTTCGAACAAATATCTCACATAACTGGGAAACAATAAAATTTTTGCACACGGCTTTCACTCACTTCCTTTTCGATTCAGCGTGGCCTCTACCCTTTTCTATTGACCGCAGCAAAAAACATGAGAAAGCCGCATTTTATGTATCACTATTATCAGCTCGAGTAAGTAATTCCATGTAGAATGAAGTCGCAGGGAGCGTGCAGCTGCTGTGCTTATATATATATATTCCAAATATGAGTGACTGCGCAACCTATGCGATGGACGCGTCATGAGGCAAGATAGACAGAGGCCGCCTATATAGATACCGTTTGGTGCTTCTTATGACGAATCATATTACATTTACACTGGCTATTGAGAATAAGGTAATATAGGGCTCGTTGCCTTCAACGATGACATTGCGATAAAGAATTTCTGCAATTTGATTAACAGGTAAGTAGTGTTGGATTTTATTCTAAAATAACAAGGAAGCTGTGCATGTGAAGAAAAAGCGCTAATGAAAACATCATGTTGTTTTCTAGTATGACAGGCCTCATGCACACCTTTCCATGTGCTCTCATCGTATTTGATTGACTTCATCTTGAGGATCACCAACTAAACTTTCTTGCCCCAGACCAAGATCTGAGAGACACACCATCATCCTCCGCACTCAGCCATAACGGATATCAGTTGCTTGTACGATGTTCCAAAATTCACACCAGGTTTTTAAAGTGCCGACATGCGGGCCTTGCTTAACTTGCCGAACTAGCGCAGCAACTAGCGCCACTCTACTAGCGCAACTAGCGCAACATGGCACTTGCGCGACACTTCTGCGAGCACTTGCGCATGGTTTGCATGGTATTTATTTCTGTTCATGTGTTTAATTGTATACTTGCGTGCAGTGTAATATCAACTAAAGATTTAAATTTATTCAAGTCATCGAAGATGAATTATATTATTGATTCTGTGACAATATTTAAGGTAGATGGTACAGAGACCATTCATTCTTTTTATGACCTTGGCTAGAGGGTTTTTCCTTTGAGTGGTCTGGGTTTATGACGACG